>JASCZI010271999.1:57038-68232 GCA_036250425.1 Stylosanthes scabra
ATTAGACATTGAGTTCATCTTTCCGAAGAGTCCAAGTTTGCTCTAATCCGATTACTATAGCTCCATTTCTCTGCTTCGCATTCTTTCTTCCTTGTGAAATCTCCGCTTTTGCATGCTTTCTCTAAACATTCTTGCTTCCAATGTTCTTCTTAGCCTTTCTCATGCTTTTCTCAACCCCTATAAATCTGAAATATACTAACAAACATATCATTGCACCAAGGGGGAGAAGATTTAGCAATTTATATGCATCTTAAAGGCTAATTTAACATATAATCATTTATGAGCACTTTCTAGCAAAAGATAGAAAACATGGTCATTCACTAACAAATATATGAAAAAGTATTGATGATGGCATTCTTTTAAGTATGAAATTTATCATATAAAATCTCCTCATCAACTTGTTGCAGTGCTCTTCGCCCACTCTTCGCACAGTTTTTGATTTCCTTCTATGTATGCATACTTATTCCATCATAGGATTGATATTTACTCCTCTATATTTGATTTAATTGGGCATGAGGACATGCCAAGATTTAAGTGTGGGGAGGTGATAAAACTCGTTCCGATGGGTAATTTCATAGCATTAATCGACCAATTATCACCCTTTCATCACTTAAACACTAGCAAAATAGGTCTAATTTCACTTAGTAGTTCCTTAGGGCTGTAATAGTAATTATCTGCTATTTCGGCCAATATTTACTATGTTTTGAACTGTTTCCCGTTCCGCACGATGCCTTGATGTGTGTGCTTAAGCGTTTCAGGATTTAACAGGCAAAGTTCGGAGCGGAAGTGGTCGGAGAGAGCGAAAGGAACGAAAAGATCGCAACAAAACCTAGAAGGCTAAAGCTGGACCAGATGCGTACGCAATAGTGAAGCCATGCGTACGCATCTAGACGTGGGAGGCGCGCCCAAAAGGCGGTTTCGGCACAGATAGGTACGCATAGAAAGCTTGCATGCGTACGCATCAGAGGTTTCCAGCATCTATAAATAGAGGAGCCTTTCACCATTTCAAGCGAGCCCACTTCCACATTTAGCTTAGATTCTAGGGTTCCGTTTAGGTTTTCTTGTCCATTCACTAGCCAGACTTTTATTTTTATTGTTTGTTTGTTTATATTACTGTTACTCTGTTAAACTGCTGTTTTATTCAAATTACTTTACTGTTATTCTGTCCGTTTATTTTCCTGCAAACTGCAATTTTACATACTGTTATGCTGCCAATTTATTTTCTTGTTTTTATGATTTCTGTAATTAGTGAGTAGAGTCCCATAGTGTCTCGGCTGTGGGGTGAAATGTGCAAATGACCTTAGCTGCGAGTCCCTATAAGATTAGACAGGAAGGAATGAGTTAATCCCGTAATTCTATCCGTACACCCCTGCTAGCATAGGGGTGAGGTCCTTACGATACGGGTTCACCACGGTGATAATAGGTACAAGTGCATTAGGACTTGGTGACAGCAGGGTTCCTAAAGAGTTCGTTCAACCCCAGTTGTTAGATCGCAGACTCCAACCCCAGTCCAGTCGAGTGCATTAGGTCCTGGTGACAGTAGAATTCTAAAGAGTTCGTTCAGCAACTGATCAGTGGGTTGGATCGCTGACTCCAACGCCATACCTTCACCCTTGTCAGTTTGACTCGAATCTAGTATCGTGGGAGCAGTGCCTCATAGCTAGTTACCAAGGATATGCGGAGGTTCCTCCTAGGGGGTGTTTAATCGATCATAGGGATGCACAGTATTTCAACCCACGGCCGGGGCACTCATTTAATTTCATTGTTGTTAACTGCTTTCAACTGCTTTCAAACACATTCAACTGCAACCAAACGCCAATCAAAAATAAACTTTCCCTTTTGCTTCCTGAGCAGAACGACCCGAGTCCCATACTCGGTATATTGGTTGCACCCCTGTGACACTTTTTAAAATATTTTGACATCGCCTATGAGGGATAAGGTGCTTTCAACTACAACGACGAAAGCTCCCCCACACGAGCGGATATGTCAGTCTCCCTTAGCTGCGCTGGTGTTGTCATGAGGATGTATTGGGAAATTTTTCCACATCCGTAAATCAGTCTCTGTACTTTAGAAGGCACCTAAATTTTTATGAGTTTAGACTCAGTTTGGTCCTTGAAGTTACACTCAAGCTTTAAATCAGTATCTATAGTTTTAAATTATCCAAACCAGTCTCTAAAATTTGAAAAAAAATGATTCAAGTTAGTTCCTAAACGACTTTTGTGACTAAACCGTTGATGGATTACTATTCTGTTCTAATGGTTGTCACATGAGATCAGTGAGAACTATTGTGTTTTATTTCGACGCCCACTTATGTCCTAAACTACATATTAACACATATCTATGAAGTCTTTTTCTACAACATATAAACTCAAACAATGTCTTTTAAAGCATAAATAAGCGCTACAATAAAGTATATTAGTTTTGCACAGATCCCATGTAGCAGCCTTCATGACAGATTAGCAATGCATCAACAGTTTAATCATGAAAATCGTCTTAGCGACTAACTTAGTCTCTTTTTCAAACCTTGTGGACTGGTTTGGGTAATTAAAAACTTTAGGGACCAATTTGAAACTCAAGTGTAACTTTAAGGATCAATCTAAGGTTAAACTCAAATTTTGATGATAATTTATACTGGAATTTTCTATGTGAAAATATTTGAGAACTTGATGGACGCGCCGTCCTAGGCGTCACAAACAAGTTTAATTCAGAATTCCCTTTCTTTTGAAAACAAGAAGGAATCGTTTTAGGGGAACCTAAATAAATTATGAATGCGAGCTAGAACGGGTCCATCAACAAAGAGTGTCACAAGAGCTTGCAACCAGATTAAAATACCGAGTACGAGACTCGGGTTGTTCTCCCAACGAGTTAACGCATGGGCCAAGTTTGGTTTTCAAGAAAATGGGGGTTGCAATTGTGTGTGTGTGTGTATTGAGAATAGAGAGATTAGAGAAAACTGATAATAAAGGGTGCTTGGTTTTGGGTTGAGGTATTGTGTGTCCTTATGAACACCACTAATCCCAATTTGAGGATGGTTGTTATGTAAATAGCGAAGCCACACTCTGTCAAGAGGTTGAGTGGGTGGAATTAACCTCGTCTCGTAAGTCCTAGAAAACTCCCCTAGTATGATGGTCCTAAGAACTTGAATAAATCCTTCAAGTTCACCTTATTAAGGACCCATTCACACTAGTAGAAGCCTACCGTCAACGGAACAATTTTAACCCAAGGTTTACCCATTCTTACGTTAGGAATTAGTGGCTAACAAACTATCAAACACTTGGTGTGCAAGAAATAAAGGCATGATAACAACAATGGAATTAAACTAACAAGATGATTAATAGAGCAAATCAACAAGAGAATCAACAATCAATATCAAGAATAGCATATAAGGGCAAGAGATCATAAGATGAACAAGAAATAAAGTAAACTTAGTGAGCAAGAAATATGTAAAGATGAGCAAAATAGAATGAGAAATTAGAATTGCATTAATGAAATAGAACAAGTATCCACAAATCAAACACAAAACAAATAATAAAAGAAGAGTTTGGATGGTGATGGGGTTCCTAGAGATGAAGAACAAAGAAGAAGAAACTAAGAGAAAAGGAGAGAGATGGAGAACTCTCCAAAAACTCCCTAAAACTATTATAGGGCTAAAATTGATGAAATGATTGATTGCTTGTTGTGTTTTCAGCTGTTCTCCCCCCATATAGGTCGAATTGGGCTTGAAAAATGGCTGGGCCTTGGCCCGGAAACGTGAAATCCCCAAAATAGCCTTTATTTAAGTGTTTCCTAACGCTATGGCGCGGGCGTGACCTCCACCACGCAGGCGCGCGGCTGTCACTGTCTTGGGCGTTACGAAATAGGGTGCCACGGGCGCATTACAAACGGAAAACTTCCTTATTAAGTACGGAGGGCGCGAGCGCGCCATGCAGAGGGTGCGGTCGCGCGGTTAGGGCAGATTTGGGCTTTTGGCTTTTTGTCCATTCTCCTTACTTTCCTTATTCTTCTTAGCTTCCCTTGGGCTCTCTCTCCACTTTGGGCTTGGAATTCACTAGCATACACATCAAGGTACCAAATGGGAGAAGATTCAAACAATTCATGCACTTTGGAGGCTAATTTAACAATTAATCAATTAAGGACATAATTATGCAAGAAATGGAAAAGCTCGGTCAATCACTAGTAAATATGTGGAAAAAGTATTGATGATGGTACCCTTTTTACTATGAAATCTATCGTCAAAAACCTCCTCATCAGAACTATTTTTATCTTCTTGAAATTAAATTTGGTTGAACTTTTGCATAACTTTACGGGGCATAGGAAATTCCACATGACTTGGATTTAAATGCAACAAAATGAAATTGAAGATGGGAAAGTGTACTACATAATTGAAGAGTTCAAATGGATTAAAGTTAAGGAGGATGAATTATGAGTTCCAAGCAAAGTTGGCCTATTTTCCGGAAAACTGATGATTTACAAGAGTGAATAGCTAACTTGTGGCTCATATAACTCCTAATCGTACCCTTAAATAATTTTCACTCGAAAAAAAAAAGTTGCTTACAAATATGCTGGTGATGCGGCCCCCAAGGCCGGTTTAGAATTTCTTTAAAAGAACTCATTGCAGATAGATCCGAACCAGCTATTAGAGCTTCGATCACATTTAGTAAAAGATGTGTCACAAGGTGCAACCAGTTTAAAATACCGAGTACTGGACTCGGATCGTTCTCCCTAGGAAATGAAAACAATGGTTCGCTTTTGGTTGAGAACAGAGTTTTGGGGTTGCAAATATTGGTTTGAGAGCAGAGCAAAGAGAAACAGTGTAAAACAACAATATAATAAAGAGTGCTCAGCCATGGGTTGAAATATTGTGCGTCCCTGTGATCACCACCGATCCTAGTTTAGATGGGCTGTCACATTAAAGGAAACTAACCATTACTGTTTAGGTCGAGTGACGGAGTTAGTCCCTATCCAAATATCCTAGGTATAAACAATTAACGTAAGACCAATGTATTCGACGAACTCGAATAACTAATCAAGTTCACGTCGTTAAGGTCTTCCCGTTATTGGCAGGGACATAGTGTTAACGGCATCGGTACTAACCCCGTTCCTCCCATCCGTTGCCCTTAGGGATCGGCAGCTAAGGTCATCTGCACATTTAAACTCATAGCCAAGACACAAGTTCAGTACTCACTACTGACATGAATGATAATGGCAGAAGTAAAACAAGCAGAATAATAAAGAGACATAATGAATAATAACAGAATTACTATAATTGAAAAGTAAATGAGCAGAGTAATGACAGTAATATTATAAAAATAGTGAATTGTTTGGATAGTGTGGCTACAAGAAAAATGGAAATCCTAAGAAAAGAAAATTAAACCAAAAGAGAAAACGGGAAAACATGAATTCCCCCAAAAACTCTCAAAATTTTTTCAAGACTTATGATCCCCAAAAAAGGGGCTAAAAACTTATTCTAGTCCGTGTACGTACGCATATAGGACTATTATCCACCATTTCAAAGCTCTAGATGTTAGCTTTCCAATGGCATTAAAACCAAGTCGTTTGGATCCTTGTAGCTCAAGTTATACTCGACTTAGTGACAAGAGGTCAGGATTGACAGCATCAGGAGAATTCTGAGTAATGATCTTTGGACACGAATTTATCATAGAATCACTTAGAACCGACGAAATGTTCAACATGAGAGTTGTAGGTATTGAATTATTCTTTCCAAAGAGTCCAAGTTTGCTCTAATCCGATGACTATAGCTCCCTAACACGCCCGCTCGGGTGGGGATGCTTTCGTCGTTGTAGTTGAAAAGCACCTTATCCCTTGCGGGCTGCGTCGAGACGTTTTAAAAGAGGTGTCACAGGGTGCAACCAAAATACCGAGTATTGGACTCGGGTCGTACTACTCAAGAAGCTAAAGGGAAAGTTTATTTCTGATTGGGGTTGGTTGCAATTGAGTTTGTTTGAAACAGTTCGCAGTGTGAAAGCAGTTGAAAGCAGGTTTAAGCAGTTGAATAACAATGATAATAAAAGAGTATTCCGGCCGTGAGTTGAAATACTGTGCATCACCATCATTGCTGCTATGTCCCAGATTGATTATACACCCCTAGGAGGAACCTCTGCACATCCTTGACTAACTAGCTGTGAGGCTACGAACCCACAATATCGAATTCAACTCACAAAGGTGCAGGTGTTGCGTTGGAGTCAGCGCTCCAGCCCCCGACTCTCTAGAGTGCCTGCTTTCACTAGGACCTCATGCGCTTTATCTAAGCTGGAATTGGAGTCTATGATCTATGCCCAGGACTGGACGAACTCTATAGGGTCCCCACTGTCACCGGGTCAAACCTGCTGTCACCAGGTCCCACTGCACTTGTGCCTGTTATCACCATGGTGAACCACGTACTGTAAGGAACTGCCATTATGCTAGCAGGGGTGTCTGTGGATAGCATTACGGGCTTAACCCGTTCCTTCCCCTCTGATCAATTGGGGAACTCGTAGCTCTGGTCATTTGCACATTTCACCCCACAACCGAGACACTATGGGACTTTACTCACTAATTGCGAAAATCATAAAAGCAGGAAAATAAATCAACAGCATAACAGTATGTAAAATCGCGGTTTGCTAGAAAATTAAACGGACAGAATAACAGTAAAGTAATTTGATTAAAAACTGAAGTTTGACGGAGTAACAGTAAATAAAGCAAACAAGTAATAAAAATAAAAAGTCTGGCTAGTGAATGGGCAAGAAAACCTAAAATGGAACCCTAGAAACTAAGCTAAATGTGGAAGTGGGCTCCCTTGAAATGGTGAAAGGCTCCTCTATTTATAGATGCTGAAAACCACTGATGCGTACGCATGCATGCTCTCTATGCGTACGCATCTGTGCCGAAACCGCCTTTTGGACGTGCCTCCCACGTCTAGATGCGTACGCATGGCTTCACTGTTGTGTACGCATCTGGTCCAGCAATGGCCTTCTAGGTTTTGTTGCGATCCTTTCGTTCCTTTCGCTTTCTCCGGCCACTTCCGCTCCGAACTTTGCCTGTTAAATCCTGAAACACTTAAGCACACGTAGTAAATGTTGGCCGAAATAGCAGATAATTACAATTACAGTCCTAAGGAACTACTGAGTGCAATCAGACCTATTTTGCTAGTGTTTAAGTGATGAAAGGGTGACAATTGATCAATTAATGCAGTAAAATTATCCGTCGGAACGGGTTTCATCACCTCCCCACACTTAAATCTTGGCATGTCCTCATGCCCAATTAAATAAAAAATAGACGAGTTAACACCAATGCTATGAAGGAATAAGTATGCATACATAGAAGGAAATAAAAATCTGTGCAAAGAGTGGGCGAAGAGTACTGCAGCAAGTACTAACCCAACCGAATTGTTTAAGCTCAAGGAAAAGATATAATTGATCTCACACAGTGCAAAGGTTCACCAAGCACAGAATCAAGGAATAAGAACCTTACACGGTCGTGTTTACGCTCATCACTTAGTGTATCGGGTTAGAAAGGGTCTCGGTTCCCATCCAATTCATGTTTTTCTCGACTTGCCTTTCATCTCGTCAATCAATGCTGCTGTGTATACATGTGTAATCATCAGAAATGTCTTTCTGGGCTTGTAATGGGGCTAGGGTGAAGGTTCAGAAGTATTAATTTGGGAAAGGTGCGCTAAAAGTTTGACCATTCTGATTAATCCAAGACACATATCCTGATGTTCTTCACTCTATTCCCGTATCCTCATTTTATTTTCATGACATGCACTTCTTCTTTTAGTTGCATGGCATTCGCATTTGGCTTTGTTTTTCTGCAGCTATGCTGCTTGGGGATGGCAAGGGTTCTTTTTTTCGGAACTTTTCTTCTTTTGAATTTTTTTCATTCCCTTGCCTTCCCTTTTGTGCGAGTGCCCTTCTTTTTAGCGCTTTAGTGCATGCATGTGCCCTCCAAATACCTTTGATTTTCTTTTTGGAGTTCTCCCTTCTTTTTGGTTCATCTTGATTCCCTTTCTTTTGTTCTCTCAAAAATTAAAACCACCCTGCTAAATCTCGGATCAATCAGAAGATCAAGTACAGTTTTGCACTGGTTTTTCACTTTTTGAGGCTTGATGTTTGGCTATTATAAGAACGAAAGGGATACAAGGCTCAAAGTTCGGGTGCAAAGGATAAATATACACGGTAAGGCTTTATTTGGTTAGTGGGCTAAAACAAAGAAGGCCTTAAATCATATGAATACATAGAGTATAAACAGCAACAGACATGGAGAATTAGGCAAGGCAAAAATCACATTCATTGGAAAGGAAATAACACACATGAAGGAAAATAAGTGGTAAAAATGACCACTTCAACTAGGCTCAAAACTCATTTGGTTTGTGTGTTCTTTTTCTTTCATCTATGATTGGATGATTATTGCGAGTGTGAAAATCAATTTCGGTTAAAGCATTGAAAAATTTTCGGGTGGGTCCCCCAAAAGAAAAGCATCAGTTTAAGAAATACTAATATATAGCATAATATTCGCATTCACAGTCAAGGGAGTCATGAAGGATAAGCAGTTAAACAAATATATACAAGACAACTATGATATAGTCTAAGATCAGATAGAGTATAGGTCAAAGAGTTGGAATGATGACCCCTTTTTATTTCCATGCCGCTTGCCACTGATATCCATCCCCTCCCCACACCTGAAAATTGCACGGTCCTCTGTGCAAAGGGGAGAGCGATATCACGTCTAGATTCCTGCTGGAGGTGGTCCTTGGTCGGGTCCAGCAGGGCCCACGTCTGGCTCATTTCTGCCCCAGTTCTGAAGTACGTGATGAAACCTATTCTGACGGTTTATTTTACTGCTTTAATTGATTAATTGTCACCTCTTCATCGCTTAAACACTAGCAAAATAGGTCAAATTGCACTTAGTAGTTCCTTAGGGTTGTAATTGTAATATCTGCTATTTCGGCCAATATTTACTGTGTTTTGAACTGTTTCCCGTTCCACACGATGCCTTGATATGTGTGCTTAAGTGTTTCAGGATTTAGCAGGTGGAATTTGGAGCGGAAGTGGCCGGAGGGAGCGAAAGGAACGAAAGGATCGCAACAAACCTAAAATGCCATTGCTGGAGCCTATGCGTACGCATCACATGGAGCCATGCATATGCATCTAAGCGTGGGCGGCACGCCCAATTGTTGATCTCGGCACCTATGTGTACGCATATGAAGCCTCCATGCGTACGTATAGGTCAATTCAAGCATCTATAAATAGAGGAGCCTTTCACCATTTCAAGGGGAGCCCACTTCCACATTTAGCTTAGTTTTTAGAGTTCCATTTTAGGTTTTATTGTCCATTCACTAGCTAGACTTTTTATTTTTATTGCTTGTTTGTTTACTTTTACTGTTACTCTGTCAAACTTTAATATCAAATAATTTACTTTACCGTTATTCTGTCCGTTTAATTTCCTGCAAACTGCGACTTTTATATACTGTTATGCTATCAATTTATTTTCCCGCTTTTATGATTTCCGCAATTAGTGAGTAGAGTCCTATAGTGTCTCGGCTGTGAGGTGAAATGTGCAAATGACCAGAGCTGCAAGTCCCCTACGGATCAGAGGGGAAGGAACGGGTCAAGCTCGTAATGTTATCCGCAAGACACCCCTGCTAGCATAGTGGCAGTTCCTTGACCGTACGTGGTTCGCCACGGTGACAACAGGCACTGGTGCTTGGGAACCTGGTGACAACAAGTTTGACCCGGTTACAGCGGGGATCCTTTAGAGTTTGTCAATACCTGGGCATAGATCAGAGGCTCCATATTTCGCTTACGCCCAAGAGGTCCAGGTGACAGTAGGATTGTACCGGTGACAGCGGGTACTCTTGGGAGTTGGGGGCTGAATCACGAACTCCAAGCAACACCTGAACCTATGTGAGTTGAACTCTGTACTGTGGGTTCGTTGCCACACAGCTAGTTTGTCAAGGATGTGCAGAGGTTCCTTCCAGGGGGTGTATAATCGATCCGGGACACAACAGCAATTGAAGAGGTGTTTGAGGAAGAAATTTCCAGCAACATTGAAGAGCTTTCACTCCTAAAAGAATTCGAACATGATGCAGAAAAAGAGGAGGAAGATGCAGAAATTTCTCATGCAACAAAACCAAAAAAGATAGTTGAAGACAAGCCATCAAAGTTAGAACTCAAACCACTTCCCTCTTCTCTTAAATATGCGTTTCTTGATGATGAGGAAACACTTCCAGTTATCATAAATTCTGCACTTGCAAGCAAAGAAGAAGATGGGTTGCTCAAAGTATTAAGGGAACACAAAACTGCACTTGGATGGAAGATTAGTGATCTCAAGGGTATAAGTCCAACCATGTGCATGCACAAAATTCTGCTAGAAGATGATTCAAAACCAGTGGTACAAGCACAAAGAAGATTGAATGCAACAATGAAAGAAGTGGTTTACAAGGAAGTAATGAAGCTATGGGATACCGGGATCATCTATCCAATTTCAGATAGCACTTGGGTGAGTCCTGTCCAAGTCGTTCCAAAGAAGGGAGGCATCACAGTAATCCATAATGACAAGAATGAGTTAATCCCTACAAGAACAGTCACCGGATGCAGGATGTATATTGATTATCGGAAGCACAATCAAGCAACAAGAAAGGATCACTTTCTGCTGCCCTTCATTGATCAAATGCTTGAGAGGTTAGCTGGACATGCTTTTTACTGTTTTCTTGATGGTTATTCCGGATATATCCAAATTGCGGTTGATCCGGTTGATCAAGAGAAGACAGCATTTACATGTCCATTTGGTGTTTTTGCTTATCGTAGAATACCTTTTGGTTTATAAAATGCACCTGCTACTTTCCAACGATGCATGCTCTCTATTTTCTCTGATATGGTTGAAAAGTTCATTGAAATTTTCATGGATGATTTTTCTATTTTTGGGGATTCATTTGATTCATGTTTGCATTATTTAGCCTTAGTCTTAAAGAGGTGTCAAGAAACAAACCTTGTTTTGAATTGGGAGAAATGCCATTTTATGGTTACTGAAGGTATTGTTCTTGGTCATAAAGTTTCTAGTAGAGGCATAGAAGTAGATAAAGCCAAGGTGGAGGTGATTGAAAAATTACCTCCACCAATCAATGTGAAAGCAATTAGGAGTTTTCTAGGCCATGCTGGATTTTATAGGAGATTTATAAAGGATTTTTCAAAAATTG
>JASCZI010272000.1:11087-32290 GCA_036250425.1 Stylosanthes scabra
AATTTTTCATTAAAAAATGTTTGATTTTACCACTTCACTAGTTTGACCGATTTTTTGGTAATTGGTTTTTTCCACTTGAACCAGACCGAGTTGATAAGGTCCGGTTCTCAGAACATTAATACGTACACATAAAAAATTAATCGTTATATTTATTAATGAATATATACAGTGTTTAAGTTATTCTTTTATTAATTAATATATTACACACGAAAAATTAACCATTATGTTGATAAATTTTTTTGTTAATTCTTTTTATTATATGAGATAATCCATCTTTACTTGCTTGTCTGAGGTCCAATTGCATCCAATTTCTATCATTAATAAAATATTATATCCTCATCCACATAACCTCTCTTTCATGCATGTACAAACATACTCAAGGTAAGAAAAACCCGCCTTGTGGTTTTTTTAGTGCAATTAGAATTAGAATTAGAATATAGGGAATCAACTTGGGTTGGTCAAGTGGTCAACTCACTAGTCCTCTTAAGTAAGTGTTGGGGTTCGAATCCCGCCTTGTGCATTCAGTAATCCGTTGGCCAGCGACAAACCCTTAAATGGAGCTCAGATCCGCAGATGATTAGTCTTTGACCTGTCGGGTTGGGGGATACCTTAGAAAACCAAAAAGAATTAAAATATAGAACTTTATAAAATAAAAAAGAAGATAAATATATCTTACCTATTATATATATATATATATATATATATATATATATTAAAGTCTAGAAATTGTTTAGGGTATAGAAATTTGAAATATTTTTTTATAATGAGTTAAGATCAAGTTAACTCATGAGTTGGTTTGACTCACTTTCAGCTCTATAGAAAAGTATAAAAAAATTAAATTAATAATTTAATAACTTATTGAGTAATTTAATAATTTTTTTAAAAAAGTATTAAGAACATATTGGTAGATATGAAATAATATATATATATATATATATATATATGTTTATTATATTTTTAAATGACATATATATTTAAATACAAATTCATAAGGACCGATATTGAAATTAATTTGTGTGAACACATAACATTTCATTTAACTTTTTACATCCATTTTCTACTAAATTGTCGTACGACGACGATTCACCTTTTAATTATCACGTTCACATTTCACATTCACATGAGATGAAGACTACACCTGAAACTTCCCTCCACCAAATGAAAACACAAAAAGTAATATAATATGGAAAAAATAGATAAAAATACACGTTAATTTTTTATACGAAGAAAAAAATTGAACGAAAACAGAGAAAGAAGAGAAGAATAGAATTTGTGTGAATGAATTGTATTATTGCCAAGTTGATTCAATATATAAGGAGCAATTTCAATATTGTACTTGTATTGTTTTAGGAAAGCATCAGCCAAATCCTTCCAACCTTTTATGCGAGACCGTTCAAGATGCGCATACCAGTTAGCTGCAACCCCTGCCAAACTGTCTTGAAAACAGTATATCAACAACTTTTTATCATGTGCATATGAACCCATCTTTCGACAATACATGGTCAAATAGTTCTTTGGACATGTGGTCCCTTTATATTTATCGAACTCAGACATTTTGAATTTTGGAGGCAATACCACATTAGGAACTAAGCAGAATTCCTGAGCTTCCACAAGCCCATAATTATTGACACCTTTTATCGCTCTTAGCCTTTCTTGCAAAGTTTCCAGCTTCTCTTTTGAAAGTGAAGCTGGTGCCATGAAAGGATAAGTTTGAACAGAAGAAGTTGGTATATTATTAGAATTGAATATCCGAGACTCGATCTTTGTTGTCGCAACTCCTTCAACAGAATTATTCGGAAAGGCTTGTGAAACTTCCATAGTGGGTTGAACAACATTTTGAGTAGTCACAACATTATTAGAATATGTTGTTGTTATCGGAGGTGTATACCCTGGAGGGAGACCATAAATTGGCATTGAAGTAGCAAGTCCAAAATTCATAGAGAGAGGAGTGGTAATCCCTTGAGAACCAAAACTGGGTGGGTACTGCGGCACATTCGTTCGTTCCCCACCCAATGCTGCAAACATCCCATTTGTATTAATCGCTTGCAGTGCTTCCAAAATTTTTGCTATTTGTTCTTTCATTTGACTCATCTCTTCCTTGATTTCCTCTTGAGCATGTCCTAAGTCATCCATGGCCTTTGATTGCGAGCGAGTCCGATAAGGATGGCGTAACGACAATTTTTTTAATTATTTTTAGATGAAAAGAAAAAAAATAAATGATATGCAAATGCTAATGCAATTAAAGTCACAAAGTCAATTATATACACATATATGCAAAAATGTGAAATCCAAAGTTATACATCAACATATCTCCTCCTAAGAAAGTTGGAGTTTTGATGATGTCTTTATAAAATTGGACAATACATATGCAATGACATAAAGAACAAAATTAGCATTGATGAAGATATAAACAAACAAGGAATTTTCCTAAGGATAGGTTCTAGGAATCACATATATTGAGTGAATGTGTAGGTTCTAGACTCCTAAAAAGGTTCCCGAATTTCCTTACTGTTGCCAATATTTTGGCTAGCCGGGAGATCTTTTTTCCAAATGAAAAAGAAGATTTAATTCGAGCAAAAGATTTTCATGTGCTTATACGGAAACCGAAGTTTCACAAAGCATCGCTACTTATCTTTCTATCTAGCTTATGTGGGTTTGAGCCCGGGTATAGAGCTTGTGAGTGTGTGCGATGAAGAAATCAGCAATAGAATAATTTATATACAAGTTATTATATATGCACATATTATCACACGAAATATAAGGAACAGACCAATAAAAACAAATAACCAATAATAACAAATTATTATAAGGCTTAACCCACAGAAATGTCCCCAGTGGAGTCGCCAAGCTGTCGCAACGTCCCCGCACGGGGCGGCGCGAACAAAGTGAATGGGACGCGATTGGGCTCTCGTCACTGAGTTTATTTTTTAAGGGAATTGTGATTTGAGTTTAGGAGTCGCCACCAATCAAGTTTTCCATAATGGAATGGCTAATTGGATGCCAAAATGAGAAAAATGTCTGCGGTACCAGAATTTAGGTTCGGGGGTTGTTTACGTATAGGGAAGGTATTAGCACTCTATATCGTCCGTTTATTGAACGGTTACCATTTAATTCGTTATTATTTGTCGATTTAAATTTATTGGTCTTTTATGAAAATACAAATATTCTTTATTATTTTGATAACTAAATCTCGTCAAAGCACTTGGCGAGAATTAATATACCAAGTTTTATTATTTTTTGAAGATAATATATTTTTTATATTTATTATGAAATCGAAGTTAATCATCGCCCTTATTAAATTTGATTTAAACTCTTAGAAATATTATTATTATTTTTACAACGGGATACGTCTCGTCATCGTACTTGGCGAGAATTAATATACTGAGTTTCATTATTTAAATAATATTTTTTAATTTTGTTATAAAATAAAATTTAATCATCACTCATGATTAAATTCGATATAAAACCTTAAAAATATTAAAAAGAAGTAATTTTTTCGGTACCCTGAATTTCTTCTAATTTTCTTCATCGGTTTATTATTCTTTCAAAGAAGCAAAACTTATATACTATTATTGTTTCCTTTAACTTGGATTACATTTTAATTCAATTTAAACAGTAGGCTTTCTCAAGATATGATACTGCATACT
Source organism: Stylosanthes scabra (assembly GCA_036250425.1). Classification (NCBI taxonomy): domain Eukaryota; kingdom Viridiplantae; phylum Streptophyta; class Magnoliopsida; order Fabales; family Fabaceae; genus Stylosanthes; species Stylosanthes scabra. The sequence goes on from JASCZI010272000.1 coordinate 14,735, forward strand.
TTTAATTTTACATTTTTATTTAAAAAAGGTGGCCTACATGTATTAATTCAAGATACCAAAAATATGCATATATATTAACTCAAATGTGTCACTTTGAACGGTCTCCAAATCACACATTATACGAGACATGTTAAATTATTCTTTAAAAAAAATGAAAAGGAGTGATAAAAAATGTTGATGATAAAAACGATAAAATAAATAAATAAACTAGAATATATATATATATATATATATATATATATATATATATATAAAATATCAATACAATAGTGTAATAATAATAATATGCACGCATCACACCACGAACAGCAACATTTATTTTTTATTCCAAGTTTCAACACAAACTTTCAATTCTTTCTATAACCCATTAACTCTCTTTTTTAACCTTTTCTACTTAGTGCAATCAGACATGCTCCATTCAGCCTTTTTATATATAATATCCCATTTTTGCTATTTGGCATATTTTACAACACTTCATTAAACTCTTTATTCTCTTAGTTCTCTGTAAAACACCGCTTCAGCCTATGCACTCTCAATATTCATAGTAAATCAGAGCTATACAGTGAGATAAACAGAAAACAAAAAAACTATAAATGGATAGATACCAATACATATGGGAGTGATATTAGCATCAAAAGAAATGAAACCACCATTCAATGTTCAACAAGGTACATTTTACTTTTACGAAGTTAAAGAAAAATGCTTAATTATTACATGATAAAAGTACCTAATTTTCAGTATGTCTTCTTTGTTGTCACTGCTTCTTCTTGTACCCTCTTCCCTTTCTCTAAGAAGTTTTCTCTGTTGATAACTTCTGTTTTGGTGTAGTTTTTTGTATCTTCTCCCCCTCCACCTTTTTTTTTTCTTCTGTTGTTCTTCTTAATTTATAGAACCTAAGGATATTAGTTCTATCATTACAGTATGTGCAGTTTCAACTCATGCCATTTTTGCTTGCTTTTGAGTTGGTTGATTGATGATGTTTCTGTGCTTTCCAACTCATACATCATGTGCTTTAAATTTTATATCTTCAAGTATTTGTGTGCTGGGGCATTTTGTCCATCTTTAAGGAATGATTTTATCCAGCTAACGTTCTTCTTTTGCATCCACTCTGTCTTGTCTCTTCCTTTTCAACTGTTCCACTTAATCTTATTCATCATGATGTCTGGAGATTATTTGCAACCAGATAAGTGGAGTATGACTCGGAGCATATTTAAGACTTGATCATTTTTATTGAAGCATGGTTGAAGTTTTTTTGAGCTTTTTCCTGGATCTTGTAGCATTTTGGGCTGAACCAGAGTTCTACTGGGGCACTAGTAGAATTCTTTTGAACTTTGATTCTGGTCTTGTAAAATGTTGGGTTGAGCTGCTGTCCAATTCTTTTTTTTTTTTTTTATCTTTTTTTAATATTGTAATAATAAAATTTTTTTTATTTTTTGTATTGAAAATATGTACAAAAATTATTATGGATAAATTTGAGTATCAATAATAACCAATAAAAATTTAGTCAACATTAGCCAATAATTTAAATTGGATGTTTTATTTTTTTAGGTTTCAAATGTTCTGTTTTTAGGTTTTTGATGTTCCATTCTAAAAACATACAAAGTTGGCTGAGGTTGTTTTAGGTTTCAAATGTTTTATGGCTTCTAATCTTCTATTGTGGATGTTTTATAAACAATAATTTCAGATGTTATATTTTTTATTAGCTGATTTGTGAATTACAAATTTTTAGTTACCTCTACGTACTTTTCTTTAACATAATATGTGGATAATGTGTTACAGCTGAAAATTTATGAAGGAATAGTTTTTCTTTCGCTATATTAAATAGGATAATAAATAGTTAATGTAAATCAATCTAATATGTCGATGATATGAAATTTGTAATTTTTATGATATTATTCTTTATTTTGTTGTAAGAGATCTCAATTTCGAACTTCATCTGAAATAAAAAATTAATTTAATATTATGATTGTGTTATGAATGAAAATTTATAGACAAATAGCTTTTTCTATATTCAACAAGAGAAATTAGTATAGTGGTGTAAAAATTTCATAACAAATTTATAATTATGAAAATTTTAATTATAAAAAATACCTTTTATTTTAAAAGTAATTTATACATATTTAAAAATTTGCTATGAAATTAATTTTTTATATATTTGTGTGTTAAGTTATGTATTTTGGTGTATGGTGTATGGGTACGACGGTTTTCTTTGACCAAGCATGTGACAATATAATATTTTTGTATTTGCGCAACATATTAAAGTTTTCCACTGGTACTGGATTGGAGTGTGGGGAACCTGTCGTGCGAAGAAGCGAAGAAGAATGCTTCTAATTATGCGTGTAAAGCTGAGAACAGTGAATGTTACACTTCAAGCAGTAGACTTGGTTACCTTTGCAACTGCTCTACTGGTTTTCAGGGAAATCCTTATCTCCTTCGTGGTTGCCAAGGTATTCTCTCATATTCTATATTATTGTGTGTCACACTACTTCACACTAAGAACCATGATAGACTTGATAAAATATTTCAAATACATATCTCATATTCAATTTTTATTATTAAACTTTTATTTTAAATAAAACGTTATATTTTTTAAGTGGTGGATAACTATACTATTTATTATGGGCCAAATTATACTTTTATCATGAAAGAAGGCTCCTTCACATTATACCTTTTTTACTTGTCTCATGTAACATTCGCAATTGCGACTCAAGTTAAATAAGGATTGATTCTTTAAAATACATGAATGAAATAGATGGATGACGGCTCAAGAATATATTATGGTGAATTGAAATCTTAGTCAAATTAGATAATCTAATTAGTTATTATAATCTTTTCCTTTTTCTTACTAGGGTTATAATCTTTAACTTAGTAAAAGAACAATTTGCTAGCAAATTATTTGCTTTGTAGAAGAGGGCTAGGTATAGAACGGATAACAAGGCCTTCAAACGTAGTATGAGAAACATAGATATTAGAATATATATTCAAATCAATTCCCAAAAAATTTTGAATCGACATTTTGATCATTAATAAAATTAATTATTAGATTAGTCCTAAATATTTGTAAACGTAAATTAATTATCAAATTAGTTCCTAATATTAGTAAATGTCAGACACTTTAGTATTTCTTTCGTCTTCTTTGTCAATCATTAACGTTCCGATTCGACGTGATACGTTTAGTGATACTAGACAAAACTTTAGAGGAACCAAACAACTTCACATTCTACGCCGGATTGAACCATTAATTGTTGACGAAGAAGATGAAGAAATGACTAAAGTGTATGATATCCAATAACGGATCCAGAAAATTATTACAGTGGGGCAGCATATACATAATTTGATAATAATTTTTTATAATTATATTATGTTAGTTAAAATATGATTAGTCTTCAAATTATCTAACTAACAAATTAAAATAACACAATAATAATTTAAAATAATATACAATAATTTAGAATTTCAATTTTCTAGATTTTATATTCAAAAAATTATTTAATCTTTTTCAAATATAAAATCCAGAAAAATGAAATTCTAAATTATTATATATTATTTTAAATTATTATTCTGTTATTTTAATTTGTCTAATTTTTAAAATGGTTGAGGACCGGATTGAGGTTTCGAATCATTAGGGGTGGGCTTGTCCAAATTGAAAATGGTTAGGGCCAGATAGGATGTTTTAACAAAAATTTATTTTCGAATGTTCACATTGAAAAAAGCTTTCAACGATGCAATTGTTACAAGCAAAACTAAAACTAATTTTAAATTTAAAAAGGAAAAAAATAATGGTAAAAAACTCAGGAATTACATATTTACAAATTAGGATAAATAATAATTAAGTAATTGAAATTTAAATACTTTAACTTCTTTTCACTTCTTATTTTCTTCTTGTTTTTATTAATTTTCCTTTTTAAAAGTTAAAATTTACTATAAAATGTTAATAAACTTTTTACCTTCTATAACAGTTTAATATAGTAGACCTAGAGTAATGGGTCAACTCATGACCCAATGGGGGCAAGTTTACAATGTTACTAACATCTACTCTAATAATTTCTAAATATGAATGGGGCACTTGCCCCCACTACTTTACAAGTAAATTCGTCCTTATTGGGACTAATATGATAATTAATTTTGTTAAGAAGTAAAATATCTGACGTCTACTAACATTAGCAATTAATATAATAATTTTGTTAGAGATCAAAATAATATTCACCTTAAAATTCATTGAAACTAATTTGGATATATATTTTATATATTATCAAGTGAGGCTGATGTTGATCCAAGTCATGTGATAGTGCAAGTAGTAGGTGTGTGTGTGGAAGGGAGAGGGGATCCGACAAGGCGGCAACAAAGATGATGAAGATGGCTAATGGTAATAAGGATGGTGAGCAAGAGGTCAGAACAGTATTTACAAGAGAGATTTGGGGTGAATGAAATTTTTCAATAGAAAAGTATAGGTAATTAATATTTTTCTAACTAACAAATCAGCCAATAAAAAATAGAACATCTATAATTATTGTTTATAAAACGTCCACGATAAAAAAAATAGAATATCTGAAAGAAAAAGAACATCTGAAACCTATAAATAGAACATCCGAAACCTAAAAAATTAGAACATCCAATTTAAATTGTTAACTGAAATTGACTGAATCTCTATTAGTTACCTAACATTGTTGATTATTAAATGGTGCAAAAAAATTTTGTATTAAGCTTTTTTTTTTGAAAAATTTATATTAATAAAACATATCAATTAAGTGGGGATAATTTTGAAATAAATAAAACCCATTCAGCGACTTTTCCCTTTTTTGATTGTATCTTACAATTTTGAATAATACAAAAGCAATTATCTTTCTTTCTATTTTTTTAATATGGAAAAATCTCCGCTAGCCCTTTTTTTTATTACTTTATTCATTTTAGTTATTGATGAATGCGTGGACAAGGAAGTAAATGATTGTTCTGGTGGAGCGATATGCAAGAACGTACCTGGTAGCTGTAAGTGTTCATGTCCAAAAGGATATGTTGGAAATGGGAAAGAAAATGGAACAAGATGCACTCGTAAGTCCAGGGCAGAAATCATTTTAATCATTGCATTGGGTTAGTATACTTATTTCATAAACTCCAATTAAATATACGTTTAGGTATTTGGTGAATACATTAAAGTGTTTTTTAGTAATGATAAATATTTTGATTAAATATTAATCGTTGATTTATGTCATTAGAATATGATATGTAATTAATATTATCATTAAGAGGAAGATAAATTTTTAAATATAATAATTATCCTTATTAAAAGATATTTAAATGTTTTTATAATAGAATTTTTCTATAATTTTTGTTAGAGATATAATTATTTATATATTGGATGATATTGAAAATTCTATCGCTTAAAAGTTTATTGAACTCTAACGAAAAAGGATTTTTTATGCAAGTAACTTTTGTGTTTCGAACTTACTTGTGTCATTGTGCAGGTGTTAGTGTCGGTGTCATAACAGTACTTGTGATAAGCTTTCTTGTGTATTGGAGAATGAAGGAAACGAGGCTAAATAAACTTAAGGTTCAGTTTTTTCAACAAAATGGTGGCTTCATCCTACAACAACACATTTCAAGACATAGAGGGTCAATGGAAACAGCTAAAGTCTTCACTGTCGAAGAATTAAATAAGGCCACCAACAACTTTGATGAATCCAAGATCTTAGGCAAAGGGGGTCAAGGAACAGTTTATAAAGGATTACTCCCAGACACTAGAACCGTTGCAATTAAAAAATCCAAAATTAGTGACTCAAGCCAAGTTGAGCAATTCATCAATGAAGTTGTGTTGCTTTCCCAAATCAACCATAAAAATGTGGTTAGACTCTTAGGTTGTTGCTTAGAGACAGAAGTGCCTTTGCTTGTCTATGAGTTCATCCCCAATGGTACCATTTTTCAACATCTTCATCACTTCAACATCTTCATCACGAAAACCAATCCTTAAAGCTTAATTGGAAACAAGATTAAGAATAGCAATAGAAACTGCTAGGGCCTTAGCATACTTGCACTTTGGTATTTCTATGCCAATCATACATAGAGACATTAAAACTACCAATATTCTACTTGATGCTGATCTCACGGCAAAGATTTCTGATTTCGGAGCATCAAAGATTGTTCCTCTTGATCAAACTGAATTGACCACTTTGGTGCAAGGGACACTAGAGTATCTTAGACCTGAATACATGTACACCAGCCAGTTAACTGAGAAAAATGATGTTTATAGTTTTGGCGTCGTCCTAGCAGAACTTCTTACAGGAAAGAAGGCAATCTCTTTCACTACGCCCGAGGTTAGAAACCTTGCAGCATACTTTGTTTCTTCAATGGAAGAAGGGAACCTACTTGAGATTGTGGACAAACATATCATAAATGAGGCAAAGGTGGAGCACCTTGTGGGATTTGCCAATGTTGCAAAACAGTGTTTGAGAGTTAAGAGGGAAGAAAGGCCTACTATGAAAGAAGTTGCATCGGAGCTTGAGGGGCTTAAAGTAGTTGTTGGAGAGAATCACCGATGAGAAAATAGTGACAAATCATCTTTGCAAGAGACTAATAGTTTGTTAAAAGCACCAACATCCTCTGTATTCGATGTTGAAAGTTCTAAGTTTGATAGCATAAGTTAGGTTTCTATGTCACTGGGTGATGGAAGATGGTTAATCAGATAAAAAGTAATTAATAATGGTTACATATCTTTACTTAGACTAAGCAAAATAAATTGTTGTATGGCATGCTGTACGTATTGGTATGATCTGAATAACTACTTGTATTTTTGAATTTAGCCTATTCAATGTCTAAGGTTTATATTAGTTTCACTTTTCTGTTACACACTATTAAGAAAGTTGAGAGATTTTGAATAATTACAGCTAAACATTTTGAAGGTTCCTGGAGGGGTGAATCATGGAATGTAGTTGAATAACATGTAATTTTATATTTTGAAAGCATCGGTCAAACATATTTAGCAAATGAGTAATGCTAGGAAATCAATGTCAGGGTACTAATAGGGAATCAATAAGTGTAATTAGAAAAATAGTGAATAGTAAAAGAGAAGAGAGAAAAAAAGGAAAAATGATATTAGCTCTTTATTATTTTTTTAATATTAACTCCTAAAATTTTCTCTTATTGAATAATTTATCTCTCTTATTTATTGAAAGTTAATTTTAAGATGTTTTACCAAACAGCGATTAGAAAAGAGTCTAAAAAAGTCATCAATTTCTTTACGGAGGATACTACTATGAAGTCATCAAATGTGACTTGCTGAAGTTGAAAGCTCGACCAATAGGATGAATTTTAGCATGTGACATGTATTAAGAGTGGGACCCGCATATGCACATCTTTTTAGGATTTTTTATTTGTATCGGATACCACTGTGTTTATACATATTTGTATGTTGGCCTATAATACTAGTTAATGACTTAACGTAGAAAAAAGCGCATAGTTAATGTATAAATAAATAAATAAAATTCACTTGTTTTCTTTTTCTACCTTCATAGTCATTTAATAATAAAAAGATATGTGTTATTTTTTCTATGAAAATGTTGTCAGGCAAAATTTTTTTACTATAAAATAATTTTCACTTGTTTTCTCCATTTAAAGGAATAAAAAAAATTATAAAATGTTACTTTATATTTGTCTATTAAAAACGTTAAAGAATTCAATAATATTATATGTACATATAAAATCACTAATAAATTAACAGTTTGTATTTAATATATAGAATTTAATTTCTATGCACGATCAGTGTAAAAGAGTTTTACACATACATCCAATCAAATGTTATCACATCATTAAAAATAATTAATTTTCAAGCCCACTAAAATTAAATAAATGCATGAATCTGATTGGATGACTGTGTTTACACCGTTGGTGCATCAACATTAAACTCTAATATATATTGAGTTAAAAAAGAAAAGTACACATTATTAAAGTGTATAAAATTATAGGACGCGACATATCGATATTCCACCACTTTTAGCCGTTGATCTTGATTGATTTTGGTTATAAATTAATATATGATTAAGATCAACGGTTAAAAGTGCTAAAATACCTATATGTTGCGGTTTTCACGGTATATCGAATAATCTTCCAAAATTATATATGTATTTATATTAAATATGTACTTGTTGATCTTTCATACACATGTAGGCTGAGTTTTGTAAAGTTTTTTGGACAGATGTTTAAGCTTTTTAAAAGTAGAAACATTTTACTTTTGTGTTTGATAAATAAAAAATATGTGACTATGCCTATGTGAAATTTTCAAAGATGCTTTGAGTTTATAAAAAATAAGCTATATTTTAAAAGTAAAAATTTTATTATAGTAAGCAGTAATATTTTTTAAAAACAAAATGGGTTTGTGTTAGTTTAAATATAAGAAAATATTAATTTTCTAACATTTGTGATTGTCAGATATAAAATAAATTTTTTAGAAATTATATTTTTTTCCTGAGACACGAAAAATGCTCTCTCAAAGTATCCGATGCCATAATAAAAAAAAATGAAAAAAAAACTTATAATATCAAGTGAAAATAAGTAAAAAATATTTTACAATAAAAGATTATACTTAATAACATCAATAGAGAAAAAAGTTAAAAAGAATAATTTTAATATAAAAAAATGACTGATAAAATTAAAATAAAAAACTGATCCTAGTAATGTGCATTTGGCATACAAAATTTTATTTTTTTATACATTGACAAGTTTGTGGGGGCAAAAATATAAATATATATAACATCATCCATAATTCAAAAAAATTCTAAAAGACAACTCATCAGTCATCAGTGTACAAAACCAATCAATCAAACCATTTTTTTTGTCAGATCAGAGTCCGCGTGGTAGACTAAGAGCCACACCACGTACATGATTTCAGCCAAAGTTAAAATCGGCAACTTCATTTAAGTGGTTGCCTTTCAGTAAAGCCACAGCATACTTGCATTTTGCTGCTTCTGTGCCTATCATCAGTCATAGGGATGTTAAAACAAGTAACATATTTCTTGATCATAATTTGACTACAAAAGTCTATGCTTTTGGAATTTCAAGAATTATTCCTCTTGATCACACTCAATTGACTACTTTGAAACAGGGACATTAGGGTATCTTGACCCTGAATACTTTCACACAAGCCATTTGACTGAGAAAAGTGATCTCTATAGTTTTGGAGTTATTTTAGCAGAATTACTCACCAAGCGCTTTCTTTGGCTTTACCAGAGATGGGTAGAAACCTTGCTTTGTACTTTGTTTCTTCCATGGATGAGGGTAATTTACTCCAGATTGTGAATTTTTACATAGTAGAAGCAAAAGTTGAGGAACTAATTGAATTTGCTAATATTACGAAATGGTGTTTGAGAGTGAAGAGAGATGAACGACCTAGCATGAAAGAAGTTGCCATGGGGCTTGAGAGAATTAGAATTGAAGGGAAAAACAAGAGGGAAGATACAGATTAATGGGTTAAAATTTATTGATGGGTCTCTTTTCATATTTCTTTTTTTTAATGTTTTGTTCTTATTATATATAGTTATATACTATTCCCATATGGTGAATTCGTTGGTACAGAGACCAAATCATACAGAGATATAGAGATTCCCTTTAATTCAATGGGAACGTGACATGTGATAGAGATATATTTAGAGTGTTCTACAGGGTGTAGCATAGGCGTCAAAAGCTGTAGGGGTAGGTGGCTTAGTAGCAGTGTCGCGACTTGCGAGCCGTGTTGGAGTGGGCACAGCCATTTGAAATGGGTTGTGTGCTATATTAATGGGCTATGAATGGAATCTAATTTTGCATATAATTCGGGCTATAGTTGTGTTTAGGCATCACCTTGGGTAGTAGATAATAAGAGAAAATAACCACACCAAACATGAAAAAAAAAAAACCACACCAAATAAGTTTAAAAAAAAAGAGAATACGTGCTTTTAAATTAATAAAAAAGTAAGTTTTAATGCCAAAAAAATGAGCTTTTGTTTTTGTTAATCTCTCTTAGAGTTAGAATTTGATTTAATTTTTTTAAAAAAATATTTTTCTATTACTATAGAAAGGCAAAATATTTTTTTTAAAATGAGCTTTATTTAATTGTTGTTAAAGAGTAAAAAATTATATTTGAATTTAAAAGGATAAAGTTATACTTGTTAAAAATTAATAAAAAATGTTTTTTTAATATTAGTGTTGTTTAAATATATATTTAATATTTAGTGAGTTTATTCTTCTTGAAATTTAGGATAAATTGATTAGATATTTAATCTTTAACGAGTTTATTGTTCTTGAAATTTAAATTTGACTTTGAAAGATTAAAATACACTTTTAGATAACTTTACATAAAATTAGTATGATGAATATAGAAAATAAAAAAATGTTAAAAAATAGGGATTTCTTTTTATAAATAAATAAATAAAATACAAAATTTACATAAATAAACACGCTCATAGGAATTTACACATTTAGGCACCTGTTACTTATTACGGGCTCTGCAGTCCCGAAATTGATTCCGGACTACAGAGCCTGAAAATGGTTCAAAAAAATGTGTTCCGGAAGAACTTCAAAAACTGATGACGAAGATAAAGAATAAAAATGAACAGAACAGGGATGCCAAAATGACAGAGTAAGAGTATAACGCTATATTGATCATGAGTTTTTTTACATCTCAATCAGGCTTTTTATAACTCTTTAGTATAGCAGTTACAATAATTACACTTCCAATAGAGGGAAGTTAGTTTCCTCAATACTAGGGGATGAATTTCACATAATAACTACTCATTAAGCTTGCTATGTTGGGCTTTGTTTTGAGCCATTTCTTTCAGATTAATCTAACTCTGTTTAATCCAATTTTGGGCCTAAATTTATCGTACGAACAAAATGGTTCCTTGAAAATCGAAATGTTTAGAAAGCTTTTTTATATATTTTAATTGTCAGTTTTAGCCTAAACAATATATTATCAGAACCAAAGTAATGTATTTCCGGGCTCTGCAGTCCCAGAATTGTTTCTAAGACTGCAGAGCTCAGAATAAGTAACAGGTGTCTAAATGTGTAAATTCTTGTGAGCGTTCCTATTTATGTAAATTTTGTATTTTACTTATTTATTTATAAAAAAATCCTAAAAAATAGTATATCCAGAAACAATATAAACATTCGTACAATCAATTTTATTTACAATAGAAAGTACAGGGAGCGCTTATTATTATGGAAAAAATTAGGAAGTCAATTGTGTTGCTCCATCGTGCTTCTCCAAAGAATAGGAGACACAACGCCGCAACACCGTCGCCTTTTCTTCTTCTTCTTTCTCCCACAAGACACAACGTCGACCACCTCTCTTTTAGCCATGCCAACGCCAAAATCGCCGCCGCCGCCGCCTCTTCTTCTTCCTCTTCTTCACCGCGACACTGCCACCGCTTCTTCTTCTTCCTCCTCTTCTTCGTCGTGTCAACGCTCGCTGCCGCTGCTTCTTTTTCTTCTTCTTCTTCGCCGCGTCGACGCTCGTTACTGCTGACGCCTCCTCCTCCTCCTTCTTCTTTCCCTTCCTCTTTGTTTGTTTGTTTGTTGTTGTTGATGTGTTGGTGAGGATTGCGGTTGGTGGTGGTTTAGCGTTAGGCGACGACGATGATGGTAGTAATGATGAGGTTAGGTGATTGCAGTTGGTGGTGGTGAGGTTATGTGGCTGCAGGCAGTGGTGGTGGTGGTGAAGGTAAATGAGTTTCGGATGATAACTTAGGGTGCGTTTGGTTTGAGTTTTCATTTTCTGTTTTCATTTCCAGTGTTTTCTATTTTTTGGATTTTGTGAAAGAAAAAGTGAAAACAATAAAATCATGTTTTCTGCTATTTTCACTTTTTCCTTCACAAAATTCAGAAAATAGAAAACACTGAAAATGAAAACCGAAAATGAAAACGCAAACCAAACGCACCCTTATATTCTGTTTGGATGATAATTTTTTTTTTAGTTTTGGATGATAACTCTTTTTTAATTGGTAGAGGTAGTGACGGGTAGATGAGTTACGAATGATAGCTTATATTATGTTTGGATGATAAATTTTTTTATTTTAAATAATAACTTTTTTTAATTTTTTTATTTCAAATGATAACCTTAAAGGTCAGTATTTTTATATTTTTTGTTTCAACCATGCTAGGTAATCAATAAAAATTCAGCCAACATCAGCCAACAACTTAAATCGGATATTCTATTTCTTTAGGTTTTGGATGTTCTGTTTTTAGGTTTTGAATGTTTTATTTCTAAAAAATATAAATTTGGCTGAGGTTGCTTTAGGTTTCGGATGTTCTATGACTTCCATTGTGAATGTTCTATAAACAGTGGTTTCGAATGTTCTATTTTTTGTTAGCTGATTTATTGGTTAGAAAATTATTGGTTACGTATACTTTTTCATTTTATTTAATGATAAATTAAATTAAATAGGAGATAGAACAAATTATAAAAAACATATTCTAATTTATTTTTTATTAGTGTCTATGTTTCATTCATATTTAAAAATGTACAAAATATACACTAATTAAAAATCAAAACTGTTCATGTTTCATTTATTAAACACAATTTTATTTCTCTAGGTTCTTTACCTATAAATAATTGCAACTTTAGCAATTATAATAAATATATTAATAATTTTATACTTTTATGAAAATAATTAAATTATCAAATATGTATTAAAAATAAATATTGCATGACCAATATACATAGATATATTCGGTAAATTAAACAAAACATTTATTTTTTATAAATTGATTCTCAAATTTTTATTATTATTATTATGTACATGAGTTCTTGTATTATTATTATTATTATTATTATTATTATTATTATTATTATTATTATCTTAGTTATTATTTTTTTCGGTTAACTTTTTTATTATTTTTTTGGTATTTATTATTATTATTATTTATTTTTGCAACTCACTAGGTCAGCCCAAAATAAATACGGTAACGTTAAACAACAAAATGACCCAATCGGCCAATCCACACAAGTTCGACCGCAACCCCACAAAAGTTGCTTCTGACTTGGCTTCTTTCACAAAAGTGCCTCAGCTCTAGCAGCTAATCTTCGTGAACAGTAGTTAATAATACGTGTTGACCATCCACAAGAGATATCAAATCTCTGTATTCTCTGTACGAAATGGCGCCTGTACCAGAGAGGGACCCTTCACATATATATCCGTATGTGAGTATCCTCCTTAGTTATTACCTTCCTGTTGTTGTTATAGTAACTATTTAGTATCTATGTGCAAGGATTCATGCATGTTGTACTAAAATCATGTGAGAGTAAAGAGCATGATCTATGTGCCTTCTAAAATCATGATTACGATGTTATTCATGCCTTGTTGCTTGGCTGTAGAAGGTGATTATTGTTAGTAGTTATTGTATAATTAATTATTAGTGTATGTCTTTAATTGTAAATTTACCTAACATGTGGTATATGTATGTGCCAGTATTCTTTGCATATGTTCTACTGAAATAATCATTTAAGAAGTGTGATTGTGTCAAGGGCAAGAGCTTTTATACAGGAAATGCTCAGAACCTTAATTGTATCTTGCGTATACAAGGAGCAAGAGAAATATATAGATTAGGGTCAACAATAATGTGACAGACTAAACTTGCTACGTGTTAGGAGTATAATACCGTTAGTCTTGTATTCATGTATAATATAAGAATTAGTCTTGTATTTGACTACACCTTATCTACTCCAGAGATGTATTCTGTTATTACATTATTCATTACATCAATATTACACTTTACTTCTATCTTCTCTCTCTACCTTTACCTTCTTCCTTTCCTCCTTCATTCATCTTCATCTTGCTTCTTCATCCTGGTTTCTGTTACTGCAACTGTGTTGCACTCTGCTTCTGCTTCTTCATTACAGATTGAGTAAGCTTCTCTAAGATTGAGTAAGCTTCTCTACATGCTATCAAGAGCAAGGTGACAAAGATCCACATGGCGTTACTCGCTTCCACTCTCCTCAACACCAAGAATGGCCTTGTGCCCCTCACCAATAAGCTTGATGACGGAAACTTCTACACTTGGAAGAAGAGCGTCATTCTCACTTTACGAACCCTCAAGCTCCAAGACCACTTTTCTTCGGACAAGATTCCTCCCCAATTTGAAGCGGTGCCGTCTCCAGAAGCAGATTCTGGATCTGTGAATAAGAGTAGCGGCGTTGATTCTGATCTGAATGCAGCTCCGAAGAAATTAGCCGCAGCCTCCACACCTCAGGTTTTGCAAGAATCAGAGAAGTATGCGGAGTGGATGCAGAACGATTGTGCCTTGATGACATGGTTGGATGCTTCTATGAGTCTCAGCTACCAGAATAGAGTCGTACACTGTGCAACATTCGCTGAAGCTTGGGAGACTCTAACACACATCTTCACTTCATCATCAAGCACAAGAATACAAAGCCTCAAAGATTAGCTGAGAGCCACCAAGAAAACGGGTACTATGGTTGAATACTTCCAATCTATTCGAAAATTGGTGGATTCCTTACACTCAATTGGACATCCTTTCTCTGACATTGATCATATACAAGCCATAATTGATGGTTTACCAGATGAATATGAGGTATATGTTGCCTCCATTCTGTCAAGATTAACCACCTTCACTATACCTGAAGCAGAATCGTTTCTCATTGCCTTTGAAAATCGTATCAACAAAAAGACTCAATCTTCTATTGCTATGGCTCATGTAGCTCAAGTTCCTGAACAAGGGCAATACTCTGGTAGAGGCAATGGTGGTAGGAACAACAGGGGTGGCCGTAGCGGCAGAGGGGGAAGATTTCAAGGAAATTGCCCACAGTGTCAACTGTGTGGGCGTGTGGGTCATGCTTTTTAAACCTGTTACCATAGATTTGATTCTCACTATCAAAGCCTTTCCCCAAACACCAACAATCAAATTCCCTACTCAAATACACAACCACCACCACCACCTACAACCTTCCACCAACCAAAAACCTATTTCACTACTACCTCCACCACCTCTGAATCATCTTGGTTTGCCTATTCTGGTGCAACCCATCATGTGACGGCAGAGCAGTCCAATATTCTTCAACATAGTGACAACACCAATGGTCCTGAGTAGCTCTTTGTGGGTAATGGCCAGGGAGTATTTGTTCTCAATTCAGGATCTTCTTTTCTTTTAGATAAATATAAGAAAAATAGTTATAAGCTCAATAACATTTTACATGTTCCGAAGATTACTCAAAATTTGATGAGTGTATCACAATTTACCTCTGATAATTCAGTCTACTTCGAGTTTTGGCCTAATTCAGTCGTTGTAGTTGAAAGCACCACTCCCCTCACGGGCTGCGTCGGGACGTTTTAAAAAGAGCTGTCACATGGTGCAACCAAAATACCGAGTATGGGACTCGTGTCGTTCTGCTCAGGAAGCGAAAGGGAAAGTCTGTTTTTGATTGGGGTTGGTTGCAGTTGAGTTGGTTTGAAAGCAGTTCGCAGGTTGAAAACAGTTGAAAGAAATTGAAAGCAGTTGAAAGCAGTTAAAAGCAGTAAAAAGCGGTAAAGGTTCTGATAATTAAAGGAGTATCCTGGCCGTGAGTTGAAATACTGTGTATCGCTATCATTGTTGCTATATCCTGGATCGATTATACACCCCCTAGGAGGAACCTCTGCATATCCTTGACTAACTAGCTGTGTGGCAACAAACCCACAATACCGAGTAAAACTCACATAGGTGCAGGTGTTGCTTGGAGTTCGTGATTCAGCCCCCGACTCCCAAGAGTACCCGCTGTCACCGGTACAATCTTGCTTTCACCAAGACCTCTTGCGTGTAAGCGAAATATGGAATCTCTGATCTATGCCCAGGTACTGACAAACTCTATAGGGTCTCCGCTGTCACCGGGTCAAACCTACTATCACCAGGTCCCCAAGCACTTGTGCTTGTTGTCACCGTGGCGAACCACGTACGGTAAGGAACTGCCACTATGCTAGCAGGGGTGTCTTACGGATAGCATTACGGGCTTGACCCGTTCCTTCCCCTCTGATCCATTTGGGGACTCACAGCTCTGGTCATTTACACATTTCACCTCACAGCCGAGACACTATAGGACTCTACTCACTAATTGCATAAATCATAAAAGCGAGAAAATAAATTGGCAGCATAACAGTATGAAAATCATAGTTTGCAGAAAATTGAACGGACAGAATAACGGTAAAATGATTTGGTTAAAACTGAAGTTCTACAGAGTAACAGTAAAATAAACAAATAAGTAATAAAAATAAAAAGTCTGGCTAGTGAATGGACAATAAAACCTAAAATGGAATCCTAAAAACTAAGCTAAATATGGAAGTGGGCTCTCTTCAAATGGTGAAAGGCTCCACTGTTGCGTACGCATCTGGTCGAGCAAAAGCCTTCTAGGTCTCGTTGCGATCCTTTCGTTCCTTTCGCTCTCTCCGGCCACTTCCGCTCCTAACTCCGCCTGTTATATCCTGAAACACTTAAGCGCACACATCAAGGCATCGTGCGGAACGGGAATCAGATCAAAACACAGTAAATATTGGCCGAAATAGCAGATATTACAATTACAGCCCTAAGGAACTACTAAGTGCAATTTGACCTATTTTGCTAGTGTTTAAGGATGAAGAGGTGACAATTAATTAATTAAAGCAGTAAAATAAACCATTGGAACGGGTTTCATCACCTCCCCACACTTAAATCTTGGCATGTCCTCATGCCCAATTAAATCAAAAATAGAGGAGTTAACACCAATGCTGTGAAGGAATAATTATGCATACATAGAAGGAAATCAAAAACTGTGCAAGAGTGGGCGGAGAGTACTGCAGCAAGTACTAACCCAACAAGCTCAAGGAAAAGATATAATTGATCTCACGCAGTGCAAAGGTTCACCAAGCACAGAATCAAGGAATAAGAACCTTACCTGGTCGTGTTTACGCTCATCTCTCGGTGTATCGGGTTAAAAAGGCTCTCGGTTCCCATCCAATTCCTGCTTTTCTTGACTTTCCTTTCATCTCGCCAATCCATGCTGCTATGTATACCTGTGTAATTATCAGAAAGGTCTTTTTGGGCTTGTAACGGGGCTAGGGCGAAGGTTCGGAAGTATTAATTTGGGAAAGGTGCACTAAAGGTTTGAGCATTCTGATTAATCCAAGACACCTATCCTAATGTTCTTCACTCTGTTCCCATGTCCCCATTTTGTTTTCATGACATGCACTTCTTCTTTTAATTGCATGGCACTCGCATTTGGCGTTGTTTTTCTGTAGCTTTGCTGCTTGCTGTGGCAAGAGTTCTTTTTCAGAACTTTTCTTCTTTTCAATTTTTTTATTCCCTTGCCGTCCCTTTTGATGTTTGTGAGAGTGCCCTTAACTTTTCAGCGCTTTAGTGCATGCATGTGCCCTCCAAATACCTTTGAATTTCTTTTGGAGTTCTCCCTTCATTTCATCCTTCACACGAATGGTTTTTCTTGATTCCCTTTCTTTTCTTCTCTCAAAAAAAAAAAAAAATAAAACCACCCTGCTAAATCTTGGATTAATCAAAAGATCAAGTAGGGTTGTGCACTGGTTTTTCACTTTTTAAGGCTTGATGTTTGGCTAT
>JASCZI010272000.1:32300-43514 GCA_036250425.1 Stylosanthes scabra
ATAAAACCACCCTGCTAAATCTTGGATTAATCAAAAGATCAAGTAGGGTTGTGCACTGGTTTTTCACTTTTTAAGGCTTGATGTTTGGCTATTATATGAACAAAAGGGATACAAGGCTCAAAGTTCGGGTGCAAAGGATAAATGTACAGGGTAAGGCTTTATTTGGTTAGTGGGCTAAAACAAAGAAGGCCTTAAATCATATGAATACACTGAATATAAACAGCAACAGATATAGAGAATCAGGAAAGGCAAAAATCACAGTCATAGGAAAGGAAATAACACACATGAAGGAAAATTAAGTGGTAAAAATGACCACTTCGATTAGGCTCAAAACTCACATGGTTTGTGTGTTCTTTTCCTTTCATCTATGATTGGATGATTATTGTGAGTGTGAGAATCAATTCTGGTTAAAGCATTTTGAAAAATTTTCGGGTGGGTCCCCAAAAAGAGAAAAACAACAGTTCAAGAAGTACTAATATATAGCATAATATTCACATATAGCATATATTCACAGCTAGAGAGTTAGTCACTACCAAGTTTTACAAAATATAAACATAGTAAGGATCAGAAAGTTGAAAAATTTGACCCTTGTGCTTTTGTGCCGTATATGCCGCCTAGTGCTATGCTTTGCTACCCCTCCCACACTTCGAAATTGCACGGCCTTCTATGCAAGGGGAGGCGTACTTCCACCTACTCATCATCAGATTCTTCGTCACTCGCCGAGCTAGGGGGTGGAGCGAGTTTGAAGTAATCGTGGAAATACTCGTCGTAGTCTGGGATTTCTGGGTGTAGGTCCGGTACATCCTCTTCCTCGTCATTCTCTTCTTCTTCTTCTATCTCATCTTCTTCTTCTTGATTTGCCCATTCGAATGCCATTTCTTGGTTTCCTTCTTCTTGCTTTTCATTTTGTTCCATGGCTTCGGGCTGTTCTTCCTGAGGTTCTTCTTCTGGTTCTTCCTCAGGATCTTCATCGGTATCTTCTTCGGGATCCTCTTCTGGTTCTTCTTCGGGATCCTCCTCTGGATCTTCTTCCTTTCCCATAGGCTCAGCACCTGGTACATATTCTGGGACTTCTTCATCTTCTACTTCAATCCCTGCCCCCTCTCCCTGAACATATTCTGGGACTTGTTCCGAGTCAAAGTCGCTGCTGATCTTAACAACCTCATCATCATGAGGTGTAGCATTTGTGGGTCCTGCCTCGTCTTGAGCTTGACGGGCTTTCAATGCAGCCAACCTTCTTGGGAAGCAGGAAGTTGGTGGGTAAACATTCCTAGGAGCCATCAGCATACATCATCAGCAAAGCATAAAGAACAATAGGAAGTGTGCCTCTTAATTTTTACTATTAACAGTCAAAGATTATTGCCATGTTATGTTTAAAGCTGTTAAATAGTGTTGATAAATTATTTAGCATGGGAGGCTCATTAAAATAGGCACTGATGCATAATAAGATTTAATTTTATGTGTAATTATCATGTGGAGCAGGCATGTAATTGAACATGCAAAATTCATGTAAAAGAATATGGCATCATCAAAATGAGCTAGCATGTAATCCCAGAATTACATAAACTAGCATCCTACATTAATTCTTCCTAACATAGGCAACACAAAAGCATACAAAAGAGTCATCTAAGCCTATCTCTAACTGTTACTAATTATTATTAAGCTAAATCCTAACATGCATACTAATTACCATAAACTATTCTATCTATCAAGCCTAAACTAATCAACTAACTATTAATAATAATTAAAAAGAGAAAAGAGAAGAAAACTTACCTTAGATTTTAGGAGAGAGTCGACAGGAGATTAAGAAAAAGATAAGAGAAGAGAGTGAGTGTGAGGCTCCTTTTATCGGCGCTGGATGCACGGCCTATGCGTACTGGATGCGTACGCATAGGGGCTATGCCTACGCATCAGGTGCCTCTTCGTTTACCTTGTTCCCGCGCATCCGGTGCGTGTGCATTAGGTAATCTTGTGCGTATGCACTAGACCCCTTTTTTTTTATGTAATTACCCTAAGACTTGTCTAGTTGCATTTTAATCAATTTAGGCCCATTTAATCAAACAAATATAGCAATTAGATGAGATTAGAGTCAAATAGATGTTACCTCGGTGGGTTGTCTCCCACCTAGCACTTTTGTTTAACGTCCTTAAGTTGGATGTGCTGGTGTCGGCCACATTACTTCCATTTGGAGTTGTTCCTTACCAAATGTGCGACTGCTCCTTTATCGTGGTAGAGGATTTGCTCCATTTCATTAAGCATCTCTGTGACACTCATACAATCCACTTGTGGCCTCTCCTCTCCTTTCTTATAACTTGTCCATTTCGCTTGGCATTTTTCTTTGACTCTTTCTCCTTTTCTTTTTTTCTAAACCTTATTCCTCTCTCATCTTTTGCAGCAGTTCTCTTATTAATGCTTCGATCATCCTAATTTAGGTTGTTTCCTTACCTCGCATTCTTCCGTCGTCTTGACGGTTATTCTTTTTCGGAGGGGGTGAAATCTGAAATGTTTCTGTGGTCCTTCTTGATGAAAATGTGAAGATGTCGTCGACATAAGTCAGTCTAAAGCCACTCGTTTTTAAGAATGGTCTTCCCAACAGAACCTGTGGATGCCCCCTTTTTCCTAGTGGTGGCTTGATGATATGAAAATCAGTAGGAATTACAAGCCTTCCGACCTTCACCATTACGTCTTCAATGATTCCAGCTACGGATACAATACTGCAATCAGCAGTAGTGAAAATGTCTGTGATTTTCTTTAGAGGTCCTAATTCTAAGGCCTCATACAATGCGTGGGGCATTATAATTCCACATGCTCCGGGATCGCAAAGACAGCCTGGAATCTCAAATCCCTTAATTCCGCAGGTAACCAGGCATGGGCCTGGGTCTTCGCATTTAACGGGGAGTTCTTTTTCATCTTTCTTCTTGTTAGAGATTGTGTTAATGGACAGCATTTCCCCTTGAAGATTCTGGGTTTCGGTATCACTCCCCCATCCTTCTGCCATTTTTCCTTCCTCAAATTCTTCTTCCTTGTAGTCACTATCAAACTCCTCAGAGAAGTCAAATATTTCTCCAGTTTCTTCCCTCTCTGTATCGGTTACTTTGATTAACATTTCACACAATTGCTGCACGACCTTTTTGTCATTTGTGGTTGCAATCTCTTCCTCGCTTTCTAGCTTGTCATTAATGGTGTTGAGCCCTCTTTTAGGGTTCCGTAAAGGCTGAGACAGTAGAGGATTAGGGATAGCTGTTAGAGGTTTGGGCAGAGGTTGTGTTTGTTGACTCATCATCTTGTCCAGTAATTCTGTCACTTGGTTCAACTGGATCATGGCTTGCCTATTGAATTCTTTTGTTTCCTGGTTTCCTTGTTGAAGAGTTCGGAGGATTTCATCTTCACTCATCTATTGGTTGTTTGTTGGAGGGTATTGTTGACAGTTGTGAGGGGGTTGATATCTGGTGTTCTGGTTGTTCCGTGGCTGACTATAGGGCTGTCTTGATTGGTTCTGTTGAGGTGAACTCCACCGTTTTTGTTGTTCATCCTTCCACCCTTGCATATAGTATTGTTTGTTGTATGGTGGTATTGTAGTAACACTGTAAAAGTTGTGAGTTGATGCTACCAAATTGTCTTCCTGGAATTGCGGACACTCATTAGTGTGGTGAGAATTGCAGGAACAAATCCCACAATACTTGATCGACTTTTGCTTAGAGTGATCCGTTTGATGTTTCAACAACAATGGGGTTACTTTTTCCCCTTCTTTAATTTCTTTTAGCATGGCTGCAATATCAACTAGAGATTTGGCCAGCATTGTGGATTCAGAGGGAGCTATCTCATAAACACATTTAGCTTTTGCTCTAGTGCTGAAGTGTTGATTGGCATCAGCCACTGTTTCAATCATCTCCCATGCTTCTTCCGACGTCTTGTTCATTAGAGCTCCCCCACTGGAGGCGTCAATCATTGCCTTATCAGTGGGTGTCAATCCATCGCACAAGTAGTTGATAAGCAAGAGCGAAGGCTTTCACTGCATCGTCATCACCACCGGTCCTTCTAGTGGTGGCACAGATAACCTCAAAGTCCTTGATGTGCTTGATGGGGTCTTTACCCGGTCTGCCACAGAATTTCGGCAGAAGGTTTATCAGTCTAGACTTGAGTTCAAAGTTGGCATTAAGTTGAGGAAATCAGTTGGGCTGGTTGTCGAAAATTGTGCTCGCACCACCCAATTGTTTGAGAGTTAGTCGTTCCGCCATGGTAGAGGTACCTGAAACGGAAGAACTAGATTTTGTATCAGAATCGGAACTAGAATCAAAAGAATAAAAAGGATTGTTATTCAATGCCAGCCTCGCAAGTTCTTCTTGGCGCCTGGCTTGCCTTGTTCGGCGTAAAGTTCGTTCAATTTCAGGATCAAATAATAGCGAACCAGGAACCGAATGCGACCTTAGCATACAAATAACAATTCAAAAAGAAAAATAAAAACAGTTTGTACAGTATTCACAGACAATCAAAAACAAACAAATATTCTGCTTCCCCGGCAACGGTGCCAAAAACGTGACACGCTCGCTCGGGTGGTGATGCTTTCGTCGTTGTAATTGAAAGCACCGCTCCCCTCACGGGCAGAGCCGAGACATTTTAAGAAGATGTGTCACATGGTGAAACCAAAATACTGAGTGTGGGACTCGGGTTGTTCTGCTCAAAAAGCCAAAGGGAAAGTCTATTTTTGATTGGGGTTGGTTGCAGTTGAATTGGTTTGAAAGCAGTTCGCGGTTGAAAACAATTGAAAGTAATTGAAAGCAGTTGAAAGCAGTTAAAAGCAGTAAAAAGCGGTAAAGGTTCTAATAATTAAAGGAGTATCCCGGCCGTGAGTTGAAATACTATGTATCGCTATCATTGCTGCTATGTCCCGGATCGATTATACACCCCCTAATAGGAACCTTTGCACATCGTTGACTTACTAGCTGTGTGGAAACAAATCCATAATACCGAGTCCAACTCACATAGGTGCAGGTGTTGCTTGGAGTTCGTGATTCAGCCCTCGACTCCCAAGAGTACCCGCTGTCACCGGTACAATCCTGCTGTCACCAGGACCTCTTGCGCGTAAGCGAAATATGGAGCCTCTAATCTATGCCCAGGTACTGACAAACTCTATAGGGTCCCCGCTGTCACCGGGTCAAACCTGCTGTCACCATGTCCCCAAGCACTTGTGCCTGTTCTCACGGTGGCGAACCACGTACGGTAGAGAATTGCCACTATGCTAGCAGGGGTGTCTTACAAATATCATTACGGGCTTGACCCGTTCCTTCCCCTCTGATCCATTTGGGGACTCGCAGCTCTGCTCATTTACACATTTCACCTCACAGCTGAGACACTATAGGACTCTACTCACTAATTGCAGAAATCATAAAAGCGAGAAAATAAATCGGCAGCATAACAGTATGAAAAGTCGTAGTTTGCAGGAAATTAAACGGACAGAATAACGATAAAATGATTTGATTAAAATTGAAGTTCTACAGAGTAACAGTAAAATAAACAAACAAGTAATAAAAATAAAAAGTCTGGCTAGTGAATGGACAATAAAACCTAAAATGGAACCCTAAAAACTAAGTTAAATATGGAAGTGGGCTCTCTTCAAATGGTGAAAGGCTCCTCTATTTATAGATGCTGAAAACCACTGATGCATACGCATAGAAGCTCTGAATGCGTACGCATCTGTGCCGAAACAGCCTTTTGGGCGTGCCTCCCACGTATATGATGCGTATGCATGGCTCCACTGTTGCGTACGCATCTGGTCCAGCAAAAGCCTTCTAGGTGTCGTTGCGATCCTTTCATTCCTTTCGCTCTCTCCGACCACTTCCGCTCTAAACTCCACCTGTTATATCCTGAAACACTTAAGCGCACACATCAAGGCATCGTGCGGAATGGGAAACAGTTGAAAACATAGTAACTATTGGCTGAAATAGCAGATATTACAATTACAGCCCTAAGGAACTACTAAGTGCAATTTGACCTATTTTGCTAGTGTTTAAGCGATGAAGAGGTGACAAATAATCAATTAAAGCAGTAAAATAAACCGTCGGAATGTGTTTCATCAGGGTACTAGGGCAATTCTCCTCACGGGCAGAACTAAGGCAGGTCTTTACTATTTTGATAATCTCCTGGTACCTCAAGCTGCTACATCCATTACTACACCAGTATCATCCTCTGCTCCTTCTAGTTTTGCTGCAAATTTAGTTTTTAATAAAGATGTTAGTTTACATAAGTCTGATCTTTGTATTCCACAACATCAATTGACTACATCATTGAATAAAGCAGCTGCATTAGATTCTTTTAAAAATTTTGTTATTTCCTCTACTTCAAGTAGTTCTTCAAGTAACATGCAAGCTATTGATTCTTTTCCTCATACTAATGCTGCACAAACTTATATGATTACACCAAGAATGCAACAATCTTATGAACTTTGGCATAAACGCCTAGGACATAGCAATTTAAAATCCGTTTCCCATGTTATGAGGCTATGCAATATTGTTGTAACTGAACCAAAAACCAAAATTTGTGAATCATGTAGCTTGGCAAAGATGCATCAATTACCTTTTCCAAGTTCTTTGACAAATTACACTGAGCCCCTACAAGTTGTCTATGCAGACATTTGGGGTCCAGCACCTTATTGTTCAAAAGAAGGTTTTCGATATTATATAAGTTTCTTGGATTCTTATTCAAAGTATTTATGTATTTTTCTGCTAAACCAGAAATCACAGGCCTTAGTGGCCTTTGAAGGGTATAAAACATTTATGGAAAACCAAACAGGAAAAAAAGTTAAAGCCTTACAAACTGATAATAGCACTGAGTTCACATCAACTGCTTTCAAAATTTTTTTACAAACAGACGGGATATCACATGGGTTATCCTGTCCATATACTCACCAATACCAAGGGAGTATAGAAGGGAAACACAGACATATCACTGAAGTTGGTCTATCTCTCTTAGCAACAGCCTCAATGCCATTAACTTTGTGGGATTCAGCTTTTACATCTGCAGTTTATCTAATTACCGAATCCCCACACCTATGCTTAAAATGAAATCACCATTTGAAATCTTATATGGTAGACAACCAGATTATAGTTTATTAAAAGTGTTTGGTTATGCATGTTATCCATACTTGAGACCTTATAATCGGTTTAAATTGGATTATAAGAGCCAACCCTGCGTTTTCTTGGGTTATGATTCGAACCACAGTTGGTATAAATGTCTTAATAAGGAGGGAAAAATTTATTATGCCAAAAGTGTATTATTTGATGAGTTTTCCCTATTCTGCTATGTTTCCTTCATTATCGTCATCTAATATTACTACTAACACACCTGCAGCAAGCACTACTAATCTTTCTTGTAGAGATCAGTTTATTCCTATTTTACAGGAACCTACAACTCCCAAAAATTCTGCAGTCCCATCATACTCCCTTGAAGGATCTCACTCAACCAAGGAATCCAGCATCTGTTTCTCCTGACTCAAGCTCAATCCCATCACAAGGTGTACCAGAACCAATACCAATAACGGGTATTGAGGTTGTCTTACCCATAACTCAAGATACAAATACTGCTGTAAATACTCATCAAATGAAAACTCGGTCCAAAACTGGTAAACTCAAACCTTTTTCTTTTATTTCTGCTACACAAAGTGATATTGATCTTCACACACATGTCCCTAAAACAATAACATAAGCACTACACAGTAACCATTGGAAACAAGCAATGGATACAAAATATAGGGCACTAGTTAAGAACCAAACTTGGACATTGGTTGATCCTCCACCCAATGCAACCATTGTAAGTTGCAAATGGGTCTATGCTATGAAAAGAAATCCTAAAGGTGAAGTAGTTAGGTACAAGGCTAGGTTAGTTGCTAAGGGTTTTCAACAAAATGAGGGGATTGATTATGAAGATATATATAGTCCGGTAGTAAGACCTACCACTATTAGAATAGTTTTAACCATAGCATTAACACATGGTTGGACCCTTAGACAATTTGATTTTGATAATGCCTTTCTTAATGGCAAGCTTACTGACCTAGTGTACATGATACAACCTCCAGGTTATGACAAATTTGAACCTAGTAAAGTATGCAAACTGCACAAAGCCATTTATGGCCTTAAACAAGCCCCAAGGGCTTGGTACAATAATCTTTCTAAGACACTGCAGAGTTATGATTTTCACAATACTGTACATGACACTGCTCTATTCATTAGAAAAACTAAGACAGATGTTACATACTTACTTGTTTATGTAGATGATATTATCATCACAGGTTCTGATAAAAGAGTGGTACAACATATCATAGATAGCCTTAATACTGTTTTTAGCCTAAAAGATTTAGGAAGACTGAACTATTTCTTGGGACTCGAAGTTACATACTGCAGTGATCATAAACTGATTTTAAAACAAAGTACTTATGCAAGGGACTTACTGAAAAGAGTTGGAATGGTTGATTCAAAAGCTATGCCTACTCCTATGATAGCCAATCTGAAATTACATTCCACTGATTTAGAATATTTTGATGAACCAAAGAAATATTGGAGTATAATAGGAGCATTACAATATTTATGCATCACAAGACCTGACATTTCCTTTTCAGTTAACAAGTGTTCACAGATTATGCAAAAACCAACATTAGAGCACTGGAAAGCTGTGAAAAGAATACTGAGATACCTTCAAGGTACTTTAGAACATGGAATGTCCTTTACTGCTTGTTCTAATTTTCGTTTGATTGCTTTTACGGATGCAGATTGGGTATCGGATTTGGATGACAAGAGAAGCACAACCGACTACTGTGTGTTCATGGGAGCTAATTTGATATCTTGTAAGTGCAGCAAGCAATCAAAAGTTAGTCGTTCAAGTACAGAGGCTGAATATAGGGCTATAGCCACTGCTCAAACAGAAATCATGGGAATTCAACATTTGCTTCAAGAGTTGAAGGTTGCTCAGCCAATTGCACCAACAGTGTACTGTGACAACCAAAGCAGCTGTCACCTATCGGCTAATCCTATCCATCATGGCTGATCTAAGCGTTTGGAGATTGACCTTCATTTTATTTGAGACTTGGTAAATCAGAGGAAACTCTATGTTGTTCATATCAGCTCACAAGATCAAGTTGCCGATATTTTTACCAAACCACTATCATTCAAGCTGTTTGATAGATTTAGGAACAAGCTTAGGGTGTGTTCAGACCCTACCTAAGCTTGAGGGGGAATGTTAGGAGTATAATACCGTTAGTCTTGTATTCATGTATAATACAAGAATTAGTCTTGTATTTGACTACACCTTATATACTCCAGAGATGTATTCTGTTATTACATTATTCGTTACATCAATATTACACTTTACTTCTGTCTTCTCTCTCTACCTTTACCTTCTTCCTTTCCTCCTTCATTCATCTTCATCTTGCTTCTTCATCTTGGTTTCTGTTACTGCAACTGTGTTGCACTCTGCTTCTTCTTCTTCATTACAGATTGAGTAAGCTTCTCTATACTACGAGTTAAAAAAATTCCCAAAGTTAGCATTAATTACTAATTAGAAAGGTGTGATGGTTTCTATTCAGAGTCAAGGAGGCATTTATGTGAATTCCTCGCTCTTATCTTGTCGCGCAATTTTGTTTCTGAGGATAGGAATAATGGCAAAACTCCCACAATATCATAAAAATGCGTCTACAAATGAGAGACATCTCTATTCTTATAAGACATGTTTCATTTCCCTTTTCAAACTGTGCGAGACTTTAAAAGAAGAACGATAAAAAATAGAATATTTGACTATTAACTTGTGTTCTTTTATTTTATTTTATTTTTTCAAAAAGACTAGATCAATGAGTTAACAACCAAAATTCTCTTTGAATTTTTCATTTGTCAACAAAAGTGTTCATGAATTTTAAAAATGACAGTTATTAAAACACGAAAAATCTATCCTAAACTAAAAAGTAGAAGTTGATCCAATGATATTAAAATAAATAGATTTGTCATATTTAAAAATATTAAGAACACATTTATTATTTTTAAAATTTATAAGCACTTTTATTAGCGAATTAAAAATTTAGGGATAATTTTAGTGATTAACTCCATGCGACAATGTTGTTAGCACCAATTAATTAGTTATTTGTGTTGGAGCCGTATAATAGTTTTTGGGACAATTCTATGGTGTTGAAACCAGATTCCATCAGCAGGTGCTGATACTGTGGGTCAACCTGTTAATCGGGACGCGTGTTGAGTGCACAGAAATCATGGAAGCATGCTTTTGTCGGAGACGACATGTATGTGCAGAGTGGGACCCATAATATTAGATGTTGTCTGGAGATATTCACGTGATTTTGTTAAGTAAGTGCTAAAAAGTGTAATTAAATACGTTGATTTAGGAGATAATGAATTTTTTTTTTTGACACATGGAGCTTAAGGCTCCTTACTCATTACCCCTACCCCACCCTACCCTCCCCATAGGGCTGTCAAACGGGCCAGCCCGCCCCGCCTATTCTAGCGATCCTGATATCCTGTCCCGCCCCACCTAAAGGCAGATTGGCGGGCTTAGCCCGCCTCTTTTTTTTTTACCAAATTTTACAATCCGGTGATTCACCTAGCATTCAAGTCAAAAAATAAAAAAATACATCCTCTAAAATTCCTATCCAAAATATATAATTTCACTACAACTTTAAATTTAGAATTAAACATTCACAACTTAAAAGTCTTAAACATTGTCTATAGACCATAATAAAATGTCTTAATGTCACCAAGTTTCAAATCAAATATCACAAAATAACATTCTAAAATCAAACACAAATTCAACATTCCAAAAGTCAAATGTTATCTTCATTAATCATCATCAGCAGCAGCATCATCATCATCATCTTGTAGATCAATAAAATCATTTGAACCAACTTCGGAAGAATAATCATCTCCATTTGCAATAAGTTCCGCTTCTTTTTCTTCATCTACAAAATAAAGTAATTAGAATAACAAGAAATCTTTAGATTAGATAATAATATCAAATTTCAATGAATCAATAACTTGGGAATGATTTTATACCAAATTCTTCATATCCAGTTATCCAATTTCGACTGCAAATCGTGGCTTCAACATGTTTTGGCAACATTCCGTTTCTGTATCTATTCAAAATATGTGAACCAATGCTAAAGGCAGATTCAGAAGCCACAGTGGTAATTGGAATACTCAACACATCTCGTGCCATGAGTGATAG
>JASCZI010272000.1:43524-78823 GCA_036250425.1 Stylosanthes scabra
AGAAAACGTGCACTGTTGTCTTTCCACCATTGCAAAACATCTATGTTTACATCATTACAAAACAAAGTTGCTTCATTCAGATACACATCTAGTTGGTTCTTTCCACTTTTGACTTCTGCTTCTTGATTACGTGACATCAAATCCTTTACAATGCAAAAAATACAGCACGTATCAAATCA
This sequence comes from Stylosanthes scabra, assembly GCA_036250425.1. Taxonomy (NCBI): domain Eukaryota; kingdom Viridiplantae; phylum Streptophyta; class Magnoliopsida; order Fabales; family Fabaceae; genus Stylosanthes; species Stylosanthes scabra. The sequence goes on from JASCZI010272000.1 coordinate 43,704, forward strand.
CATATATATATGTATATATTATGTAACAAATAATAAAAATTATAATCTAAGAAAAACTTTAAACCCATCACCTTAATAAGCCGAATAGGAGCAGTGCTTGTAGAAGAAGAAGCAACTTGTGAAAGTACACTTGAACCTTGAGAAGCACCAACTACAATTGTGGAGGAATTGCAATCATAAAACTCAAAGAGCTTGTACAACTTACTCTTCACAAACTCCACTTTGTCTTTAGCACCAACAGGATCAATTTCACCATAGCAATGAACCAAAGTATTGATTTTAAACCTAGGATCAAGAATTGCTCCAAAGGCAAGGACAACACTATATTCATCCCAATATTTCCTAAACTTGACAAACATTTTTTCTCCCATCCTCCTTATAACCTCTTCTTCGTGATTCAAACTATTCATCAAAACCAGCTGAATTTGCCAAACTTGTAAAAAATACAAGTTAGCTGTTGGATAAGAAGTTCCAAACATCAAATTTGTTATTTCATAAAATGGCAGTAAGAAATTACATATTTTTTCAACTCTCTTCCACTCATTTGATGAAGGACAATGATCCTTAATTACAGGATCTTTCACTTTATACAACTCAAAAGCCTTCTTATAAAGAATAGTACTTGCAAGCATTGCATAACATGAATTCCACCTAGTAGGGACATCTGCAACCAATGCATGTGTATACTCAAGACCCTCAATGTCTTCAAAACATTACTTAAATTTTACCAACCTACTTTCAGATTTTTTCACATGCTGGACAATCTCTCTAATCTTACGCACTGCATCACCAGCTAATTTCAATCCATCTTGGACAATCAGATTCAAAATATGAGCAGAACAACGAACATGAAAGAATTCACCATTACATATCAATGAACCATGCACATCTAAAGTACTTTTCAAATGATTAACAGAAGTATCATTAGAAGATGCATTATCCAATGTAATTGAAAATATCTTCTTGTCAATTTTCCACTCACACAAAAGCGCATAAATTTTAGAAGACAACTCAAATCCTGTGTGAGGAGGCGGCATGTGGCTAAAACTAAGAATTTTATTCTGTAATTTCCAATTCAAATCAACATAATGTGCAATCAAGCATATAAACCCCTCATTGTTATAAGATGTCCAAAGATCAGATGTTAAACAAATCCTACTTGAAATGGCAGCTATATTCTTTTTAAGCTTTGCATATTCTCTCGCATAAACCTTCACTATGTCACCTAAGACCGTGTTCCTACTAGGAAGCCTCAAAGTTGAACTTATATACTTTATCCACCGCCTAAAGAACCTATTATCAGCCATATTAAATGGTTGACCAGCATGAACAACATAGGATGCAAATATATCTCTAGAAATCTTTGGATCAATCTTAAGCACCCCCAATTTATTTTGCATTTCCTGTATGGTTTGACCAATATCCTCATGTTTAATGTGAGTACAAACATTAAGATGTCGTTTTATAGAAGATGTACCATATCGCTTACCTCCAGCTTTAAATACTTTCTTGCAACCTTTACACTCAGCCAGGTCTGCTCCATCTTTATCTTTGCCCGTTTTTTTGAAAAAGTTCCACACATCAGATGTTAACGGTCTGACCCTTTTCGCAATAGGTGTATCTGCATCAACCTGGGACTCAATCTCAGTGCAAGTATCAGCTGGAACTTTGACTGTGGTTTCAGACTCCATCTATGCCAATATAACTACAAACAAGTGAACAACAACACATAATTAGATGCAAGTTGCAACTTAATAATGCTTTACACCCAACATACAAATGATGCATTAATACTATTGAACAATAGTCCAGAAGCATCACCTTTACAAATTACAAATTACAATTAACCATTTATTCATTCAATAAATTTATATATGTAAAGAGCAATCATATTATTTGATTTCAAGAATAGTCCAGAAGCATCACTATTTGAAAAAGAAAAAGAAAAAGAAAATTATGATAACTACTCAAAAAGGACATTATTTGTAAGTATTTGACAACCGATTTGTAAGTTATAATAAAATGGCATAGGATCTGAGTACTTAGAAATCAGAATTCAGTATCCACCATGCAATCAAACCAGAATTTCCAAATGTAAATATGTAACATTCTTAGTTTTCTCTTCAACTTCATCATACAAAGGGTTTTTTTGAAATTTTCCAGTAAAAAAAATCATACTTGAAGATGCTTTTTTTCAATGCAAAATTTCCAGAAATATGAAAACATAATGAATGGGTAATAAGTATATAATTAGTTTTACTTACCATTAAAGGTTGAGCTTGCTGCTTGTAGATGTAAGCTGATCTAAAAGATCCAATTGTGCACGAGAAGAAGACAAAGTTCCTAAACAAGGTCCCCAAAAATCATGTCTCTGAGAAACCAAATCAATGATTTCACTCTCAATCTGAAAAACCAAATCAATGATCAAATAAAGGAAACTAATTTATTCACGAAAAAAGAAGAAGAATAGATTGAAAAGGATGCATACACTTTGAAAGGAAGCTTGGATCGGAGGTGAGAGTGACCTTGAACGAGATCGGAGTGAGTGTGAGTGGAAGAGGAGCAACGGAGTTCTGACACGGCGCGAGCAACGGAGTCTCGTCGACCTTGAACGGCCGGTTCCGAGTTCCGACGCGACGCCAGCAATCGAGTGGGGAATGGTGAGTGGTGACTGACGGAGGGCGAGCAAGAGGAGCCACCGTCGACAGGAAAGGCGACAGAACCAGCGGCGGGCTGAGCAGCGGCAACGACCGAGTGGGAAGCGAGGGAGCAGGGAGGGTTTGACTTGACGTTGAGCCGTTTGAGGCTTGACTGCTTGAGGGAGGCGGTGTGAGTGGAAGAGTAGAGTAGAGAGGAAGTCATTACTGATTTAGGGTTTCATACTTTCATTAACTTAGCTATTTATACCTCCATTTAAAAAAAAAAGAAGTAAATACCCGCCGGGCAGGCCCGCCCCGCCCTGCCTCAGCCCGCGGGTTATGCGGAGCGGGTTAAGCAGGTTTTTAAAAATTGGCGGTCTCAAAATATCAGCCCGGCCCGCCCTTTTTGGCGGGTTAAGCGAGCTGGCCCGGCGGTCTTCGGCCCGTTTGACAGCCCTACCTCCCCAACCCCAACCGCCAAGATTATTTTTTTCTTTTAATGAATATTTTTTTGAAGAAATAGAGGAGAAGAATGTGGGCCCAAACAGGGGCTTTTTTTGTCCCAGGCATTTTTTAAATGGACAAACACGAGCTTTGTGGAATGATTTTGGGTCTTCTAGGGCTGTGCATGGCCCGGTCCGGCCCAAAGACCCGGCCCGGGTTCAATGAAATTTGGGCCATTTTGGCCCGATTTTATATTGACTCGGCTTCGGCCCAAAGAAAATGAAACCAACCTGGTGATGCTATGAAATTGGATCTGGGCCAAGTCTCAAGTCACCCGGGCCTAGCCCGGTAGTATGTATAATTTAGTAAAATATGTGAAATATAATAAAATTATATAAGAAATTGAGATTTTGTTCACTATTGGAATGTGAAATTTAACTTCTTGTATTATGTTTTTTTTTTGGATAAACTTGTATTATGTTTATATGTTACTATCTTTTATTTGAATCCAATTTCAATGCCCAATTTGACTATCTTTTACTATTTTGTATTATGTTTTTAGATTTTATCTTTCTATTTTATGTTTTGGATTGTGTTATTTATTTCCATGTTATTTAAAAATTATATTTATTAGGAATTTAGATTAGATTTAAGGATTATTTGCATGTAACTTTATTGTGTTTTATTTGCATAAGATTGAAATATTATGAATGTTAATATGTGATTAATAAATACAATTTTTTGGTTTTCACCCGGTTTTTACCTGATTTCACCCAGCCCAAAGATAGCAAGATTTTATCGGGTCTAGGGCCGGGTCTGAGTCTAAATAATAGACCCAAGTTATTTTTCGGACTGGGCCTGAATTAAGAGAGACCCAACTTCACCAGACTTCATGCACACCCCTAGGTCTTCTATGAAATTTCATATAGAGGAAAAAGACATTATATTGTAGCGATTTTTCTCAAATTTAAAATTGAATATGAATTTAGATTCCCATGTCTGAGTCAATTAATTTCCCATGTCAAATTTTTGTTCAACTAAATGATGACGTGAAGTAGCAATTAACCTCACAATTGTTATTTTTAATTTCAAAATTTAGAATTGAATATAAAAAGTTTTCTAGAAAGTAGGAATGTAATGTAAATTTCCTATTATTTCATCTATTTTTTTGTGTCTACGAACCCTCGTCTATTTGTGTTAACTTGCGTTGATTTTTTATTTAAAATAATTAAAATATATATTTCATATTTTTACATCGGTGTCAATGAAGTTTGGTGTATAAATAGTGTTACACAATTTTATGTTACATGATTTATTAGTTCAAATCCATGGATGATTTTAATTTTCCTTTTAGAAAAAAAATTATAATTTATGGAACAGAGCAGCTCATACTTAGTCAGCCAGCCAATCCGCCCATTGCTCTGAGAGGGTTATTTGCGGACAATTGCGTTACATGAGCAACCCCTAACCATGGAGAACACACACATGGCCCTTCAAACAATAACCTCTCAAAAATATAATATACACATGAAAAAAAAATACTACAGCCCAAAGACTACACCTCTAATATACTGATCCACTGCCTGCAAAAACTTTAAAATAAAATACAATTTAATTATCATTATTTTCCCATGTCAATTACATTAACTCCTCCAATTAAGGGAGACAACCTCTGACGTGCATGGACCCTACACCTGCTGGAGGCGATTGTCACTGACACAGTTATCCTCTAGCAACACGTCCCATCATACACGCGTTATCTTTTCCTCTTGACACGAAAGTCTCAGCACCATAGATTTTTCCCAGATTTTGGGGTAGTAATATTTTGCCAATGTATGTGATCCTGGTAACTTTTTTAATTGCTAACTACTCCTGCTAATCCTCTAAGATAGATTTCATTTTAGAGTTGATCAAGTTATACATCTGAAATCGTCACGTCATCATTTTTGTTTTACTTTCAACCTCGAGTCTTCCCTAAAAGTCTTCTCCCAAAATTCTATGTTCATATTCCAAACAGCTATGCTATGTGTGTGGCTGAAATAAGTAGTCCCATAGCTTTCTTATCACGCCATCATTTGGCAACTACCTTCCCCTTTCTTATCTTATTTTGTCCGAAAAAGATTAAGGACGTGCATGGTGTAAAATTTCCGTTCTTTTAATCCCAAAATGAAGAAGAATATTTTTTACCTTTATAAGATTTTAAGTTGTTGGACAACCTTCTTTGTAGTGTTATAACTTTATCAATTAATTCTAAGCACGATGCTAGATATACATTAAAATCAATTACCAGTATATAATTCGTATTGAAATATTAAATATATATTAAAAATGAATTAAACTATATATATATTTTAAATTTCAATATGTATTATACACTCTAGTGGCTGATTTGATGGCTGATTTTGATGTGTAAATAGAATTAAATATTAAGCATATCTTTCATCTAGCAATATATTATATTAGAGATAACTATGATTTTGGTCATAAAGGTTAACTGCAAAATCAATTTAATCACAAACGTATTTTAGGCCAAAAATTAATCACAAACGTAATTTTTTTCAAAATGAATTGATTTACGATTTTTTTCAAAAGTTTTAGAAAAGAGAAGAAATCATAGTAATTGGTGGAAACACAGAATAAGCGATAGATTTCTTTTGCAAAACGGTAACCTTAAGAAGTAAGAAGATTGTGAAGACATGAACATGAGGAGCCAAGTAGAGAGGTACGAGAAATTGGGGCTGAGAGAGTCTCTCCCTAAAATCTAAATATATCTGATTGCGTGCAGAGAAATTGAGCTCATTCTAAGGGAAGCTTACATTCAATTCCCAAAGAATTTGCAATCCATCATCTTCCATGACATTATCACCGCCTTTCGCATCCTCCCTCATTATGTTATAATATTTCTTCATTTTCTTCTGCTTTGAATGAACCCTTCTGTCTCTCTTTTTTCTAATAATGATAATAATAATAATGACCATGATGAAGTCACCAAAAAAAATGATGATGATATAATAATCATCAAATTGAACCGGTTCGATTTTTAGTGGACCGACAAGTTTGAAGCAAAGAAAAAGTAGTTGGTATGAGGGGTAAAAATGTCAATCTTAACTATTTTAACATAAATTATAACGTTTTTGACTAATTTTTGGCCTAAAATACATTTGTGACTAAATTGATTTTTCAGTTAAACCTTTATGACCAAAATCATAGTTATCCCATTATATTATACAAAAATATTTAAGTGTTCTATGATGCATAGTAATTTAATAGGAAAAGTATAGGTAATTAATAATTTTTAAATCAATAAATCAGTCAACAAACAATAGAATATTCGTAACTATCATTCATAGAACATTAACAATGAAAGTCATAGAACATCCAAAACCTAAAGCAACTATCAATCAACTTTATATTAAAAAAAAAACAGAATATCCAAAACCTAAAGAAATAGAACATCCAGTTTAAGTTATTAGCTGATGTTGATTAAATTTTTATTGGTTACTTAGCATTGTTGAATTTAATAATATTAGCCAAATGATAATTTTATAATTGAAATCAAACTGCTAAAAAAAATTACTAGATCATTATACACTATAAAGTATTTGAAATGTATTCTGTATTATATATATATGGTTCAACTAAGCATTTAATATTATATAATTTATATATTTAAATAGACATAAATTATATTTATTCTTTTTCGTTGAAATATATTGATACAAACTATATATTATCTTTCAATTAAAATATTCAAACACAAATTTCACGTAATTGATATTTACATATTAAAAACACTTATTGCATCTTTCATCATTTCCAAACTCAGCTGAAATCTTTGTGTTGAGATGAGCAATCAACAAATAAAAAATAAATTTATTGGGTTCATACATTTTTTAAAACTTAATTTCTTCGGAATACAATTATTATATCAACAGTGTTATGGAACCAATATTAAAGAGCTATTAGATAGAGAGCTAATAATTAAGTTATTCTCTAAAAAATATATGAGTTATCATCCGTAATTCATATATCTAACATTAAATTATCATCTAAAATTTAGATAAGTTATTATCCGTAGTATATATTGACTCTCTATTGGTCATAATGTGTTGGTTCCTTAGTCTTTTTCTTATTATATACGTAGGTATACACGAATCCAGAAATTTAAAAGTGAGGGATAGAAAATTAAAATATCATATTATAAAAATTAGATGTTTTGGTTATTATTAAAATTAAAGTATTTTTATTAGGGCAAGCTACCTATAGACTAAATGAAAATCAATATTATCAGATTACACTAAAATCAGAAAAATGATCAGATTGCACCGTTTGCCTATATTATGAAATCCGTGAGACCCTACCACAGATTCAGGGATGTGTTTAACAAATTTTAAGGGATCCTTGGCAGGGTGCCTGCCACGAATCCAGACCAATTTTTTTTTTAAAAGTTAATTTTAATTATTTATTTATATTTATCTATATGTGTTATTATTTAAATAATATTTTAATCAAATACACTTTCTTTTTGACAAGCTACAAGCGTAACTTTCACTCTCTCTCTCATAATTTAATACATTTCATTTTCTTTTTCTCTTTAAAGAATCGTAGCCTCTTTCTCTTTCTTCATCATCTTCGTTAAACATACAAAAAAAGAAAAGGACCACCATTTTCCAAGCTTAAGTTCTCCAAAATCCAAAGCTCAAATCAACAAATTTCCTTCATGAAAGTTGTTTCTCTTATCATCTTCTTTACAACTATAATAATTTATCAAGCTTTGATCAATATGTCGTTGTCTTCTTCTCTTCCATAAATTACGGTGGTGAGCCATGGAATTCATCTTTAACAATATTTTATATAGTTGTCACCATAACCGTGCATGGTAACGGTAGATACTATAGCATATATCCTAAACACTAAAATTGGATCATTTCACTGGTTACATGCTATTTTGAATTTTTCTTTTACAGCTTGAAAAGTTTGGTATGAATCCGTCGCACAAAAGTTTAGAAAGACGAGCTACAAGCAATCACTCTCTTTCAAGTTTGTAGCTTCGAAAAAAAAATATATTATTTATTTATATTTATCTATATGTGTTATTATTTAAATAATATTTTGGCCAAATACACTTTTTTTTAACAAGTTACAAGCGTAACTTTCGCTCTCTTTCTTATAATTTAATACATTTCTTTCAAGTTTGTAGCTTTGAAAAAAAAAAGCTTGGAAAGTTTGGAATGATTTCACCAATCCGTGCCACGGATTGGTGAAATCACTACAGGGTATCACGAATTTCATAAAAATATGGAACGGAGCAATTTCATCATTTATTTGATTTCAATGTAACCTGATAATATAGGTTTCTATTTAGTGTATAACAGTAACTTGCCATTTTTATTATATGATAAAGGGTGTGAAAACTAAAACAAAAAATAGTAAAAAAAGAAAAAAGAAATAGTCAAACAAAATAAAAGACAACATTATTGTAAATATTAACATACTTTTTATATGATAATAGGCGTAAAAATTAATCGAAAAACAAAACAAGTAACCCACATAAAAAACAAGTAATAAAAAGAAAATAATGCGACCACATTCTTAAATATTCGAAGAAATCTAATATATAGATTTATCAATTTTTTTTTTTAATAATCATTGCGCTATAAATTTCATTCTATGTATTACATTTACATGCATTTAAATGCATGTATCAATAAAAATTTTCTTGATAAAAGAAAAATGGAACAGAGAAAGAATAAATGATACAATAAGTTATAATTGAACTAGAAAAAAATAAATATTTATCTTTACATAATTTCGAAATTACAAGGTTACAACCCAAGAGAAAGGAGAAGAGAAAGTCTAATATAAATTAATTGAATGAGAATCGGAAGGAATGCTAGAATTTTTAATGTGTATCATCCGTTCGTCTCAATGTGATAATAATAGTACTGCACCACTACAAAAAAAAATTCTGAAATAATAGTGACTATTTTAGGGATTGATTTTGTGACCAATTTACATTTTTCACTACTAAAAAAATCATAAATATGTTTACTGTGACTCAATAATAAATTAGTTGATAATGATTTGTCATATGTATCTACTGACTTAGTCGAATGAAAGTAGTCGTTCAACCCTTTGCTTTATTGTTTATATTATCTTTTGGAGATATTACGTATTCATTTAGTTTGTCTCGGAATGATTCGTCACTGTCTCTTATATATGAATAATCTTTTCCCAATTTTTTGTTTTCTACCGTAAGTTTCCCTTCCGATTTCCCAGTCTTCCTCCTCTACTTTTCTGCTATTTATTTTTAAGAATAAGTGTTCCCTTCAACATCAATAACAATAATATTTTCTAATAAACAAAGTAAAATAAGAAGTACTCTATTAAAAGTGCTAAAAATAATTTTATATAAAGATGTTTTTCTCGATGGTTAATTAAAGTTATAATATTTTAAATTTTTTATAGGTAGCATGTTTTAAAAGCGTTATTACCATTTTAGTTAAATCTTAATACCAATATTTTGTGTATTTCTCAAATACTTTTTGAATTTATTTATGAATGAAATATTTATTTAATTTTTGATAACTTAAATTTTAATATAATAATTTTTATTTTTAGATAATTTAATTTTGATTTAGTAATTTTATCTTATTTTTATTTCATCTCTTTTTTAATTTTTTAATTTTTCAATTCTTTTTTTCAATTTTGTTCTTTTTATGTTTCTTTAGTTTAATTTTTACTTCTTGTTTTTAGTAGTATTTTTATTTTTTAATCCCTATTTTTCATGTATTATATATTTTAGAAAACACTTTTCAATTGTGGTAAACAAAAACTTTTTTTTAAAAATAAAAGATGGTTTAAATCTCTTTATATGAGATGCTGGCCAAAGGGTAATACTTTCATGTAAAATAACAATAAAATTATGACAAGTTGTTAACGATGGGACTACATACCACTGTTCTGAAAACCGAACCGGATCGGACGGTTCGATCGGAAAACCGAGAACGGTTCTATATTCGGTCAGGTTCACATGCAAAAACCGGTTGGCAGCAAACCGGTTAAAATCGATAAAAAAATATGAACTGGTCAAATTGGACTGATTTTTTAGCGTTTTTTAATTAAAAATTAATAATATTACACTTTAACTAATTTTATAATAATTTTAAATTATTTTATTATATATTTAAATAAACAATCCGACCACAATTCGATCCCGATCGAACCTTTAAATCTTTGAACCAGTCACTTCACCGGTTCAGTGACCGATCCAGTTCTCTGAACCTTGCTATATACTACTGGTTCCATATTTACTTAATTTAAATCTTCCTTCATTTTCCTTACGATAACAATATATATCTTAATTATATACATAGGTTATCACTTAGCTTCTTAAATTAATATTTCAAGTAATTGAAAATTTCCAACCTATTTTGACGGACAATGCCCACAAATTTAATATGTTTATATATATACATACATATATAATATTTTGTATTTACATATTTTTTATACACTTTATTTATTGTTAATTTGTTATGATTAGATAAAACCAATATGACTCTTCTCAAATAAGAAAATTTAAAAGAAAAAGTGGAAACTCATATGTAGACTTGTAGTTATATCGTTAAAGTCAATATTTGAAAATTATTAGATAATTTGATATATATAAAGTCAATTATCAAATTTGTTATCAACAAAAAAATATATGTTAAAAAAATTAATTAAATATTAAAAAAATATTATATATATACACCAAAAATTAATCATTTTATATTTATTTATGTATTTATTTACTGTATTTAAGTTATTTATATATAGGCTAGGTCTATGGTGACTATAGGTCTGTCGTGACTATAGCCAGGGTGACTACCGGTAGCTATGCGATGACTGTCGTATGAGAGCCAACCAGGTGGATTCTAATTATATGATAGCGTTGAAAATGATTAAGAGGGAATGCAGTAACATTCAAAGTATTTACGCGATGGTAGTTCAGATAATGAAAGGTGTCATGATGAGTAATTTGGTAAATTCGAAGGGGAAGCCAAAGAAAAGGGGGAATGCTGCCGGCAGGGGGAGGATCGTAAAGTTGGAACAAGCGGAGGGAACCCTACACTCACCATTAACGTTCATGTCTTAACTGGATCAGGAAGCGCAGCCATAACATTAACAACCATGAATGCTGAGTGACTATTCTTGCTCTTAAACCAACATTTGGTCACTATCCGTACTCTTAAACCACCCAACAGCCATGAATGTTCCCTAACAAGAGTTAGATACCATTGTAGGAAACACAAATGGGTCCAAGAATCACACATCAAAGATCTCAAATATCTCCAAGACATTGTTAAAGAGACTTCCCATTTAAGAAGGCAACCACTGTCAGGGGCTTTACCCTTTTAATATGAAAACGCCTTTCTTGTCTTGCGATGCGCATCAACTTCGACAGCATCGCCACCACCGAATCGAACCGCCGCGCGTTACACTTCCTCCTCATTGTTCGCCGTCTATGTCCTGCGCAACAGAACCCACTCCCCACCACAAACCCTAATTTTATTTTCCCCCAAATTCAGACACATTTGAGCCCACCACGTGAGGATCATATTTTTTGTTTAACCCCCACCTAATCACAATATACAGTATTTAATTTTTTTTTTTTACCGCTCTCATTAACAAAGTTACCCCGAACACGTCACTAGTGTAGAACCCATGGTCAAGAAGTCAAATGCCATATGTCAAATGCACGTTGCTTCATATATCCTAGCCTTCATAGACACCAAAAACCATAGGCAGAGCACCTTTTATATATACTAATCCATAACCACAGGTATTGGAACTAATTTTTTATTGTGCTTAAACATCCATTTTCTACTAAATTGTCAATGTTCACATTTCACATTCACGTGAGATGAAGACTACACCTCAAACTCCCCTCCACTAAATAAAAACACAAAAAGTAATATAATATTATTTTGTTATGATATAAATATGTGTATTTGTATGCATATTACATGCATGGTATATTACAAACAGAAACCTGAAAAAAATTCCTGTCTTGATCATGATGAGTTCAGGCTCGTGGAATGAGCTGCTGCTGCTGCTGCTTCTTGTTCTTGTTTATGGGAGTGCAGCAGATGCAGCAACGCAACCAAACTCAAATTGCAGTACACGGTGTGGCTCCCTGGAAATTCCGTTTCCGTTTGGCACCAGCGAGGGTTGTTGCCTCGACAGCTCCTTTCTCATCACTTGTAACCGCACTTCTTCCGGCGTCTCCACCCCGTATTTGAGTGACTTAGCCGTGCTGAACATCTCGCTCGATGGTGAAATGCGCATTTTAACAGAAATTGCTAGAAGCTGCTACGACCGCAACGGAACGCTAAGAAACACAACCAATAATATTTGGTCATTGAACTTGACAAGCCTCTCCTTCATCAGCATCTCAGTAAGTCGAAACAAGTTAACAGCTATTGGTTGCAACACAGTTGGAGAAATTGTAGGGTATGATGATACAGCGGGATTAAATTACACAACGGGGTGCGTGTCTACTTGCCTCAGAATCAATGATACAACTAATGGGGTGTGCAACGGTGCTGGTTGTTGCCAGAGTCCCATGCCAGCCCGAGGACGATTATCGGGGATTTCATATGGTTCTGGTAAGGGTTTCCTCTATGGCTTCGATGTATTCGGCTTCAACCCCTGCACTTATACCTTTGTGGCGGAGGACGGATCATACAACTACTCCTCCACAGACCTTTCCAACTTCCACCACAAAAGGTTTTATTTTATTTATTTATTTATGGTATGTGTATGATGTGTTGATTAGTCTCAAGGTGGGTTTGAAGTTTGATTATTAGTGGTAGCTATAATCTATAACATTAGCCCTTAGCCTTAAGGCATATCATAAGATTATAATTTAATAATACTAGTTAATAAATATATATCAGTGAATAATTTAAATTAGATATTTTATTTTTTTTTTAGATTTCGAATGTTTTATTTATAAAAAAATTTATGAAGTTATATGAATATTTGATTTTGACAAGTTTTTAATTATGTGGTATATGTGTTATGTTTTTAACATTTTGGATGATTTTCTGATTTGTTAATTGATTTGTTGGTTAAAAAAATATTAGTTATCTATAGTCTTTTTAATAGTAAATTTATCATGTGTCCTTAGTCATAGGTTAGCTAAACCCTAATATAAAATTACCATATTTAATTTAACATCTATGATTTTATGCAAATAACATTCGTAATTATATATTTATAATATTTAATATTATGCATTTAATAATTAATTAACAACTTATAAATGAAAAAATTAAAATATGATTGTTCAAATTATGAGTACCAAATTTTTTTCTTAAATATTAGGTGATGGAAGAGCAAATAAAAAAAATTTACACTCTCTAATTAATTCATGTCACATACTCTAAAATTATTTTGTTATAAATGCACATTAATAACATATCATTCAAATAACACACTAGAGCCCTAATAATTTTTTTTTAAAAAATAAAAAAAACTATGTTATTTGTACAGACAAAATTATTTATGTATCTTTGGCTCTTATACCTTTGAATTTTTTTAAAAATTTGACAAAAATAATATTCAAATTTATTAATGACAAAGCGTCCTATAATTATTTTAAAACCTGAAAAAAGTAATCATTAAAAGTATTGTTGTCACATTCATCATCACATGACAAAATTACATTTTTGTCATATTTTAAATAATTGGATAACATTTATAACTTTAATAAAATTAGGAGTCATTTTTATTAGCTTTTAAAAACTTCATAAATAATTTGGTGGTTTATCCTTTTATATTTTAATGTAATTTAATTTATACAAATAACTAATTTAGTGACTAATTTTTTATTTTCATGTAACATAATTATTGATAAATTGTTTTCGGTGTTATTATATTTATTTATTGCGTTCATAAAAAATTTAGTTAATCATTAATGAAAATATATTTGGTATTAGTGAAAATTATTGATTATATTGATATAAAAACTTGAGTACATTAGAAAAAAATTGATTATTTAAAAAATAATTTTTAGTATTAAAACAATAACTTTTGTTTAAATTGTATCTTATACATATTTAAAAATTAGCTATGAAATTATTTTTTAAATAAAGAAATGCTATATGATCTTCAATTTTAATTTATTTCAGCCATCGATTAGCAATCAACATTAAAATTTTTTGTTCAAATATGATGTTAAAATTATAAATTAAAAATATTGAAAAGTTAATAATGGATAAAATAAATTTAAATAGATGGTCTTGTAGCATTTTTCTTTTAGATATTTGTGTGTTATGTTATGTATATATTTTGGTGTATCCGTACTATGGTTGTTTTTGTTTAAGTATGCATGTGATAATATTTAGGGGTTTGTCTAGTTCATATCTAATAAATGGTACATTCATGAAAAGCTTTTTATATAAATTTTTTTTATTTTATCTGTTAATCAAACTTATAATATTTTAAATTTTTTTATATATATCATATTTTAAATGCATAAATTTTATTTATAATTTTGGGAATATGAATTTTAATATATCAATTTTATTTTTATACATAATTTAATTTTAATATAATAATTTTTATCTTATTATTATTATTTTTTAATTTTCTTAATTTTCAATTCTTGTTTTGCACTTTTATATTATATATATATTTCTCCATTTTTAATTTTTAATTCTTATTTTTAGTAATTTTTTATTTTTTAAATTCTTGTTTCTTTTAATTTTCATTTTTAATAATATATTAGAATTTTTAGAAAACATTTTTTAATTATAAGATTTTTTTTTGTAGGAGGATATCCTAGATCCGACAGGCCAGACTAATCCTTACACCATATCGAGTACTCTTTTCGGAGTGTTTATCAAAAAGATATTTTAAACATTCTTATACGAATGAATGAATAATTTCCTTATTAAAAATATACTTGAATCAAATATCTGCATTTTACTTTATTTTTATGACATATAAAGAATAAAATATATATTATAAAATTTCTCTCGCATATTCATCCATTTATATCTATAAGTGTACCGAATTACTTTCCTAATATATATTTGTATTTATGCTATTAAAGTCTTCCAATGGTGCTGGATTGGAGTGTGGGGAACCTCTCGTGCCAGGAAGCGAAGAAGAACGCTTCCAGTTACGCGTGTAAGGCTGACAACAGTGAATGTTACACTTCAACCAGCGGACTTGGTTACCTTTGCAAATGCTCAACTGGTTTTCGGGGGAATCCTTATCTCCTCCGTGGTTGCCAAGGTATTGTTATATCATTTCATTTCAAGCTATTTCTTTTTTGCTTGTCGCCTGTAACAATCCCAATTGGGACTCTACTGTTATATTTCTTAAAACTTAAAAAAATGGAATTTTTTAGATACTTGAATAAGGATTGATTCTTTAAAATAAATGAAATAGATGACGGAAGACAGTTAAAAAACCAAGTTAATACGGCGGTAGTAGATGGTAGAAGAGGGCTAGGTATATAGAATTCGGGATAACAAGACCCATGTAGTATGAGAAACATATTATCGTGTGTGGATGATGCTGATCCAAAAAGTCATGTGTTAGTGCATGTAGTAGTGGGGGATGTATGTGGAAGGGGGAAGGGATCCGGCAACAAAGACGATGAAGATGGCCACCGGTGAGGATGGTGAGAGATTTTATATCAACTCACTTATAAACTCTTCATTTTTCTTTATTTCCTTCAATGTATGACTAATTCACTCGTATTTGAACTTTAACAATCTCCACCTTAAGTGGGAGTTTTCACGTAGAGCCCAGTCAACTCCCCACCCTTGTCGAGAAGACTTTTAATATTTTTTTATAAATATTCCTTAAAACCAGACCGATCAACCTACCAGAAACCAAGTGAGAAACATAAGATGGGAATACACTACATCAAACTCATACTTAAGATATTAAGTAAATAAGTCTCGCATCTTACAAACTCATCACTTCTCTTTGTTTCCTTCATTGTGAGACTAATTCACTTACACTTGAACCTTAACAATATCAACTTCAAATGTGAGTCTCCACCTCGAGCTCAATCAACTCCCCCTCTTTTACCTTCTTCACCACATTTGAGTATTAGTCCATCACGCTGCTGCACCATACGCGAGACTCGCCGCTCGAACCACCCTTACCGAGAAGATTTTTTATATTTCTTATAAATACTCCTTAAAATCAGGCCGATCAACCAGGCTCTGATACCACTTATTGGCCAATGTAAGGAGCACTTAACCATCGGAGAGTTTTTAGGAGGAAACCAAATAAGAGAATATAAAATGAGAAGATACCACATCCAACTCAAAATTTTAAGGTGTCAAATAAATAGGTCTATCATTTTACAAACTCCTCACTTTTCTTTGTTTCCTTCATTGTGAAACTAATTTTAATGCTCACTCACATTTGAACCTCAACAACCTCACCCTCAAGTGTCCACATTGAGCACATTTAACTCCTTCTCTTATAACTCCTTCACCATGTTTGAGTATTCGCCCATCACATCGTTGCACACATCGCGAAACTTGCCGGTCGAACCACTATTGTCAATAAAACTTTCAATACTTCTCATAAATACTTTTAAAACTAGGCCGATCAACCATCGGCTCTGATACCACTTATGGGGTCATCGTGTGGAACACTTAACCATCGGATAAATTTCAGGGAGGAACCATCTTCTCATCTTATATTTTTTCACTTGATTCATTCCCAAAATTTCTCCAATAATTAAATGTTCCCACGGTGGTCCAACAGAAGTATAAGAAGCAGGAAGTCAAACGGATGGAGAGTGTGCTCTATTGCAGACGTCGGTGGGGAGGAAATGTCTAATGGAAATGGGTGTTGCGTATACGTGATGGACCCAATGGAGGAGCATGGTTTACTGGAACATGCTGAGAGGATTTCTAATAGTAGAACCACGATCACTATATAGGGGTGTTGAAGTGGATGTCAAGGACAATCAATCTATTAGGCTACCGTTTATTTTTAGAGAGATATGGACACAGACACGTGAAAATGAAATCATGTTTGATATGTTCTGGAACACTGAATAATATGTAAGGGCAGGTATTTTTTTAGGGAGATTAGCACACGGTGGATGAGTGTTGAGGACATTGTAGATTATATGAAATTGTGCACTCAACTGTGCAATAGGATTCACATAGTTGTTGCTCTTTGAATATTTTCACACGGTGTTTTGACAGAGATTGTAGCGTTTCAGGTTTAAATTAAATTTTTGAGAAAATTCTTTTTTCTATGACAAGGTAGAAAAAATTAATAAGATATTTCATATGTGTTAGTTTAATTTTTAAAATATATAAAAAAGTAATTTAAGTTTTATATATACAATCATGCTATATGTACATCTCTTCATTCTTTTAACCAAGTCAAATCAAGTGATCTACCCCCAATCCCCCACTCACTCATTCACACGTGAGATCACGCATCTACAACTAAAACCCAATGTACTCACAGACACGCGTTTCTTCTTCTTCCCACACAACTCTAATCCTAACGTACTCACAGACATGTGTTTCTTCTTCTTCTTCTTCCCAACTCACAGACACCCACAACCCTCCTCCTCCTCATCACCACCTCCGCCTCCACCTCCTCATCCGCCTCTTCCTCTTCTTCTTCCTCCTTCTCGTCCGCCTCCGCCTCTGCCTCTTCCTCCTCCTCGTTCGCCTATGTCTTTTACTCCTCCTCCTCCACCTCCACCTTTGCCTCATCTTCCTCCTTCTCCTCCTCCTCTGTTGCGATGAGGTAATTGTTGTTGTTCTTTTTCTTCTTTTGCAGCTGTTAGTTTTTTTGTTCGAAGAGGAGGAGGAGGAAGGAGAAGAAGAAGAACAACAACTACCACATCGTAACAGAATTTCTGTTTGTATTAGTTTAAAAATATGTTCATGGTAATTTAAAAAAATGTTCGTGTGTCGTTTGAATTTGATGAATGTTGAATCTGTGTGAAAAATGAGTTTTGAAAATCTGTTCGTGGTAATTTAAAAACTTGTTCGTGTGTTTGAATTGCTTGAATGTTGAATCTGTGTTAAAAATGAGTTGTGAAAATCTGTTCGTGGTAGTTTAAGAATCTGTTTTTTGTTTGAATTTATAATACTTTTTTATCAATATCACACAAAAACTGAAAAAACAAAGCAATTAAAATCAAATTTAATATTCACGAACATAATATTTTTATTAGAACGAACATAAAATTTAAAATCATCGAACTTGTTTTTAAAAATGAGTTCATGAACAAGAGGAATTAATAATAACTAGATCAAATTCAATATTCACGAACAAAATATTACTACTACTAGAATGAACAGAAAATTTGAAAGCAAACGAACATGTTTTAAAAATAATTAAATCTGTTGATGTCAATTATAAAAATATGTTCGTTGTACATATAAACTTATGTTCGTTTTTAGTGAACAGCGCGACATAAACAGTGCACGCATGAACAGTAAGCACATGAACAGTAATAACTTGGTTGGATTTAGTTGGAAAAAATAGGTGTGCGTCTAGAATTATTCTTATACATATGCAGAGAAATTATAAATTTTATTGCTTAGTGGTACTATTTCTAATATTGTAAACATAGTTTGGTTCAATTTAGTTGATTTCTACAATTTAGTTGTGTTTGTAATTTGATTCCTTGAATTTAATAAGGAGGAAGTATCAGTAACTAATAAAAAATAGTTAAAAATAAAAAATAAAACATTTTATGATTAACTAATGTTGACTAAGTTTTTATTAATTATCTAATAATTTTTTTATTAAATGGTACCAAAAAACTTCTAACTAAGTTTTTCTTTTTGAAAAAAATTATATTAATAAAACACATCAAGTCGGGATAATTTTTTAATAAATAAAACGCATTATTTTTTCTTTCTTTCCATTTTTATAGAATAGTTGGAATAGAGATAAGAGACTTAACTCATTAGCCTAATTATAGGCTTAAAATTTAAAAGAGTAAAGAATTTAATTATAAATATTCAATAATACTATTTGAACAAGTGTTAACCAACACTACAAGAAATTCGGCCAATAGCGTTGATTCAACCGCTGCTAAATAGACAATATTGATGATTTTTACGACGGTTTATCGCATTTAGTGGCAATCTTTTTATGTGTTTAGCGGCGGTTGATGTAAAAACCGGTGCGTAACGAATAAATGGCAGGAATATAGTGACGGTTAAGGTCAGAACTGCCGCAAAATGTATTTTTGTTTATTTAACATTTTAACTAGATTTTAATTTAATTAAAAATTATAATAAATAAAATTTATATGATATTTCACATCATTCAAATCTAATTAATTTTAAAAAGTGATAACTTCAATTTTTACGGGTAATATAATATTTTTAATAAATAATAGATATAATATAAACCACAATTTAATAGATCATTTTATAAAAATATAAATAATTTAATTTAAATCATTCAAAATAATGCACAACTTGTATATTATACAAACTTCTATATATATAGTTAATAGAACTATATGTATCGAATGTTGGGTTGGCTTGGTGGAGTGGAATGCATGTAGAAGGAGCTTGAACTACCCACTGGTGCGGTTCACGAGCCTGAGCCGCTGATTTTTTAACCAGTTTAATAAAAATCTGCTTGTTTTCAACCGATGTCATTTAATGGCAGTTCTTAAACTGCCGCAAAACGCACCACCACCGTAGTTTGTGTTTCGCAGCCGTTATTCCAGCGGTCGTGAAAAACCGCTGCAAAATCGTTTCGCGGCGGCTAACAAAGTAAACTTGCAACAATAATATCATTCTCACTAGAAAGAGTATGATACATGCGCTGTTCACCAACGTCGTTTTTCTCCTCCTCCTTCGTTGTTATCGTCTTCTTCTTCCTCCTATGTCGTCATCATCGTCGTCGTCGTCTTTTCTTCCCCATTGTCATTGTCGTCATCTTCTTTCCTTCCTTGCTTCTGCCTTTCTACCATGTCTACAACAACTCCTCCTCATCCTCCTCCTCCTCCTTCTTCGTTTTCTATTACTGTTGTTGTTGTTGTAAACAACTTCGAAATCACGACGTAGAATAATGATGCAGAAGAAGAAGGTTGCAGAGAAGAAGAAGACAATGAAATCAGAAGAAGATGACGAAGAACAAAGCTAAGAAGAAGAACAAATGAAA
This sequence comes from Stylosanthes scabra, assembly GCA_036250425.1. Classification (NCBI taxonomy): domain Eukaryota; kingdom Viridiplantae; phylum Streptophyta; class Magnoliopsida; order Fabales; family Fabaceae; genus Stylosanthes; species Stylosanthes scabra. The sequence continues at coordinate 63,971 of JASCZI010272000.1, forward strand.
ATAGAAATATAAAATTGGCACGAAATGAAAAAAAACGTTATAATAAGAGAAAGATGCACGTGAGTGAATAATGAATTTGCTTTGTTAGGCACTTGATTGGTAAAAATACTTATTCATCTAAAATTATTAATAAACATTATATTTTAAAAATATTAAAAATATAAATTTTTTTAGGTAAAAATTAAACATATAATTAATTTATAAGTTTGACCTTTAAATTATTTTTCTTTATGGAAAGAGTTGTGATTACATTAACTTCGGGAGAAAGTTTAGGGAATCCATAATTTGTTAGCCAATAAGTGACTAATAGATTTTTTCCTTCTTTTTACTTTCCCATTTTACCTCTCATTATTTATCTAATTACACTCATTGGCTCCCTATTAGTCTCCTAATGTTGATTTTCTAGCATTATTTTTATTTCAGATATTGATGAATGCGGGGACAAATTACACGATTGCTCTAGTGGAGCAATATGCAAGAACGTACCTGGTAGCTTTAACTGTTCATGTCCACATGGATATGTAGGAAACGGGAAAGAAAATGGAACAAGATGCAGTCGTAAGTCCAGGGCACAAATCATTTTAATCATTGCATTGGGTTAGTATACTTTATTTCATTAACTCCGTTTTAATCAATGTTGTTTATCATTCCATTGGCTACGTAACATAACTGTTACATTTACTCATCGTAAGATGATTAGAGTTTATAATATCATATTGAAATTTCTATACTTAAAAAATTTACCATTAAGTATTTTATTATTTTTATGTAATTAATTTTGTGTTTTGAACCTACTTTTGTCATGATTGTGCAGGTGTCAGTGTTGGTGTCATAACAATACTTGTGATAAGCTTTCTTGTGTATTGGAGAATGAAGGAAACGAGGCTAAATAAACTTAAGGAACAGTTTTTTCAACAAAATGGTGGCTTTATCCTACTGCAACACATTTCAAGGCTTAGAGGGTCAATAGAAACAGCTAAAGTCTTCACTGAGGAAGAATTAAAGAAGGCCACCAACAACTTTGATGAAGCCAAGATCTTAGGCAAAGGGGGTCAAGGAACAGTTTATAAAGGATTACTCCCAGACAATAGAACCGTTGCAATTAAAAAATCCAAAATCAGTGACTCAAGCCAAGTTGAGCAATTCATCAATGAAGTTGTGTTGCTTTCCCAAATCAACCATAGAAATGTGGTTAGACTCTTAGGTTGTTGCTTAGAGACAGAAGTGCCTTTGCTTGTCTATGAGTTCATCCCCAATGGTACCATTTTTCAACATCTTCATGGTGATAACCAATCTTTCAAACTTACTTGGGCAACAAGATTGAGAATAGCAATAGAAACTGCTGGGGCCTTAGCATACTTGCACTCTGGTATTTCTATGCCAATCATACACAGAGACATCAAAACTACAAATATTCTTCTTGATGCTCATCTCACGGCAAAGATTTCTGATTTCGGAGCTTCAAAGATTGTTCCTCTTGATCAAACTGAATTAACCACTTTGGTGCAGGGGACAATGGGTTATCTTGACCCTGAATACATGCACACCAGCCAGTTAACTGAGAAAAGTGATGTTTATAGTTTTGGAGTCGTCCTAGCAGAGCTTCTGACAGGAAAGAAGGCACTCTCTTTCACTGATCCAGAGGTTAGAAACCTTGTGGCATACTTTGGTAGTTCAATGGAAGAAGGGCGGTTACTTGAGATTGTGGACAAACATATCATAAATGAGGCAAAGGTTGAGCACCTTATGGAATTTGCCAATGTTGCAAAGCAGTGTTTGAGAGTGAAGAGGGAAGAAAGGCCTACCATGAAAGAAGTTGCATTAGAACTTGAGGGACTTAGGGTAGTAGCTGGAGAGAAACACCGATGGGAAAATAGTGACAAATCATGTTCAGAAGAGACTAAAAGCTTGTTAAAAGTACCATCATCCTCTGTCTCTGTCTCTGATGTTGAAAGTTTTAAGTTTGATAGCATAAGTCAGGTTTCTATGTCACTGGTGGGTGGTGGAAGATGATTAATTAGATAAATAGTAATTAATAAAGGTTATAGCATCTTTACTTAGACTATGCAAAATAAATTGTTGTATGGCATGCTGTATTGGTATGATCTGGATACCTACCTGTATTTTGGTTTAGTTTTACTTTTCTGTTACACACTTTTATGAATGTACATGATTTTGAATTACTGATGTGATTATTTCTTTGTGATTAAAATCGTGATGATGAGCATTAGTACGTATTAGTATCATTAAGGAAAAGCGCGCACACACACCCACACATTTTTTTTGGCAGGGATCGATCCACTGCCCTCATGTATGAGGCTTCTAGTGGGAGTACTCCTCACCACTTGGGCTATGCCACGGCTGCCGGAGGAAGACCTTGAAAGAGTGTTCATTGCAGTTAGTAGACATGTATGTTCCAGTATAGTAATATAGAGAGGCTGACAAGTTGTTTGCTTAGGGTAAACATGCTTACATGCATCAATGGCAGACAATGAGATATTTAATTTGTTGATCTCATTATTGTGTAATAACAGTAGCTTCTAGCGTAAAATGTGATTATGCACGTGTGTGAGTGATTAGTTTGGCAAAGTTTTTGGCTAATTATTCTTATTCTCAAATATAATTGTATATTATAGACAAATATTTACCGACGAAGCTTTTACAGACAGACAAAATCTATCGGTAAAGAAAAATCCATCTATAAATGTGTTAAAATTTATCTGTAAATTTGTTTGTAATATGCTATTTTTTAGTAGTGATAGCACAAATTATTTTTTTGTATCTGATAATTCAAAAAGCCAAAAAAAATTATATTCTGATTTTTAAAAACGGCTTTGACTCGGAAGTTAAAATAATGCAAAATATATATCTAATATTCTAATACTACAAAATTATATTTTTTTGTATATTTTGAAAATTAAATATTTTTTATGGGCTCGTAACATAATTTCATTATTATAAACAGCATGTAAATTATATCGATTGTATATTTAATATTCTTTTATTAATTATATCAAAATTATTTTCTAAATACATGAAGTAAAAAGAATTTTTTTGGTGAACATAGTAAAAAGAATTTATTATGTTAAAAATATAATAACACCATTATCATCTGTTCAATAATTAAATCGTGTAATTGATTTTTTTAAAAAATAAATATATCCAAAAAGTGCTTCAAAAATTCTTAAGAGTATTGGTAATACTTTGTTAGTGAATAGGTAACCCATATATATTAACGAAGACCGATTGCTTTTCTTTTCTTGTAATTTTTTATTTATAAGTACTATAAAATTCACTTACAAATTTAAAAAATTAACTATATATGATATATTTTAATATATATATATTAAATCTTAAGAAAGAAATTCAAAAGAAGTACAACAATTTCAAATCTATTAAATATATTTCTATGAAATCAAATTTTGCTCTAAAATAAACACTAATAAAACATTCTATATATAATGTTTAAGATATAAAAAATAATTAATTTAATTATTTAAAAAATATAATATACAATAATATTATAATTATCGACAAACCTCACAATAATTAATTATAGCAAATTTTATCATTTAATAAATAATATACTTTTTAAAATAATATTTAGAAGAGAAACACATGAAAACTACACCAAAATGACTGCAGAGGCAAATTGGGCGACCCTCCCAAGCAAATTCTTTCCCTCCCATGAGAATCGAACCAGAGAAAAATGGTTAAGGAGCACAAACCCTCATCCATCTGTACTAGCTTACGTTGGTTAAAATTATTTAATAAATGCTAATATGTATTCAATTAATATAATTAATATAAATTAGATTTTTTTATTATCTTTTACATTTAATTTTTACTATTCTATTTAATATGTATATATTTTATTATCCGACATTATATTTATGAAAAAAATTTATAATGACTAAAAATATGTGAATTTGTATTACATCTTCGTATATGATTAATATAAATTCACATGTGACAATACAATTATTTAATTATAATTTATAAATAAAATTATAAAATAGAGATATATATTATAAATTAAAAGGAAAATACCCATGTTATAAATTACAATACATTGTTTTAATCAAAATCAATGATGTACAAATAAAGATGGGTGAACACATGATTTATACAAACACACACCCAAACATGCAAAAATGTCACGCGCCCCAAAAAACATTTCATATCGTAAAACACGCTTCTTCTTCTTCTTCCTTCTTTTTCTTCCGTCGTTTTCTTTTTTTCTCTCTCTCTTTTTCTTCTTCTTTCTTCTTCTTCCCTTCCTCTTTCTCTTTTCTTCTTCTTCTTCATATTCCTCTTCCTCTTTCTATTTTCCACTTTTCCTCTTCCTCTTCATATTCCTCTTCCTCTTCCTCCTCTTCTTCTTCTGCAATAGAGCGATTGGAGATTCATAAATTCTGAATGTGTTTATGTGTTTTTTAGGTTTTGATTTATTTGAATACTTTTATTGTTCTAGCTATTTGATTATTTTTTCTGAGGTTTATTTCGTTCTGTATATTCTTCATTCATGTTGTTTGAATGTAAATTCTGAATTGATTTTAACTTGGAGGAGTAATTCTTTATTTCATTTTCTGTAAATTTTTCTGTTCATTTGTTCCATAAATTATGTTCAAACAGAAATGCTGCTCATTGATTTATGATTTTGTTTGTATTTCTTAAATGTGAAATTATGTGTGAGTTTCTTCGTGGTTTGAACTTGATTTAGATTCACTTTATTTAGGTTTTGGTTTTGAGTTTCTAGGATTCTGCTCAAATTGGTTCAGGGGGTATGTCCAATTGTATGTGTTTGTGACATATTGAAATGCTGCTAAAATTGATTTAAGATTCTTTTGTATTTCTTAAATGTTCAATTTATGTGTGAGTTTCTTCGTGGTTTGAACTTGATTTAGATTCACTTGATTTAGGTTTTGGTTTTGAATTTCTAGGATTTTGCTCAAATTAGTTTAGGATTCCGCTCAATGTAATTTAAAGTTCTGTTCAAATTGGTTCAGGGATATGTCCAAGTGTATGTGTATGTGATATATTGAAATGCTGCTCAACTTGATTTATGATTCTGCTTGTGTTTCTTAAATGTTCAATTTATGTGTGAGTTTTTTCGTGGTTTGAACTTGATTTAGGTTTTGGTTTTGAGTTTCTAGGATTCTGCTCAAATTGGTTTAGGATTCTGCTCAATGTAATTTAAAATTCTGCTCAAATTGGTTCAGGGGTATGTCCAATTGTATGTGTTTGTGATATATTGAAATGCTGCTCAAATTGATTTAAGATTCTGTTTGTATTTCTCAAATGTTGAATTTATGTGTGAGTTTCTCTGTAGTTTGAACTTGATTTAGATTCACTTGATTTAGGTTTTGGTTTTGAGTATCTAGGATTCTGCTCAACACTTTTTTAAATTCTGCTCAAATTGGTTTAAAATTCTGTTTGTACATCTTACATGTTGAAGAAGAAGAACAACAAGAACAACAACAACGTAACATAAAATGAGAAAGAGGAGGAGGAAAAAGAAAAGAAAGAGGCGAAGTACGAAGTGTAGGCGGATGCGAATGCGAAATACGAAGTGAATGCGGAGTACGAAATGAAGGCATGGCGGAGATGGAGGTTGAAGCGAAGGTGGTGGCGATGAAGAAGAAGATGAAAGAAGAAGAAACGGTAGTGTTTTGGGTGCGCGTGTGTGAGTGCGTGAAAATACGTGACTTGAATGGAAATGGAAAAGATTTATATGTTTTTCATGTGTTTGTGTGTACAGATAGCAAAACTGATCAATTTGTATATAATCACTCAACAATATTCATTTGAAAATCAATCTGAAAATTAAACATGTATTATATTAATGTATCATACCATTAATTTTGCACCTAGTGTATCCTAATTACTTCTCTTAATAGTTTCTTCTCATAAAAAGACAAACCAAAATCTAATTGATTATTATACCTTTTTTCTATTATATGTTCATGAATCATGATTGGTTTTTGTAACGTCCCGATTTTCGGCATGTCGTGACACTGCCTACGGTCGGAACGCCACACATATCCTAACTTAAACAACTATTTCTTTATCTATAATAGTTACATATAAGCCTGTCGATTGAGAAACGTTAACGTAAAACATGCATAACATAAAAATCATACTTAATTCATTTACTAATAAACGAAGCGAGAAAAGGGTAAGTAGCCGATAAATCCAAAATGTATTAATTAATAACGTTATTACAACCCAAAATTCCACTAATACCTGAGAACTAGAAAATAAAATTCCGGCCTGACCATACAGAGGTCTCCTAAGCTAGGACGCGGGACTAAAATAAAAGAAAGACGATAACAACCTAAGCCTCTTGAGAACTAACAACTGTGAGGCACTCTAAAGACTCAGACACTTAGAAGGGGAACAAAACTAAATGGTCCTAAAACTTTCTTCCAATTTTCTTCTTCTCTGTTGGCATCACAATCCCATCCACGTACTACTTATGCTATATACTTTTATTATTGACGGCTCTTTCTTCAATCTACGCATGGGGTAAAAGAAAGAAAACGGGGATGAGAACCTAACGTTCCTAGTCGATCCTTAATGGGCAACTAAACTATCCTAGGGCTTACGTCATGTAGGAAACAGTTCATATAATAGCAAGTAGTAACAATTAAAGCAGTAAATAAAAGGCAGATAAACTCAACCAGAAAATTATAGAAATTGGATTCACACAACTTAGCAATCACAGACAAGAAAATCATAAACAAGCAAAATGCAAAATCAATACAAGCACACACATCCAAAGTAAATGCAAATGCGACAAACAAGTATGATGCATGCCTGGTCCTAGTGCAGGCCATGAGCTGATGCGTCGGTTGTCTACCCGCAACCCGACGTTACTCGGAACAAGTCTGATTATAGTTTCTACACTGTGTCAGTCAGCGATGTGCATCATGGGGGTGAGCCATGTCAGTCAGCACTATTGTCATCATGGGGGTGAGCCATGTCAGTCAGGGCAAAATATAAATATTGACGTCAATCATTCACATCACAGTGAGAAACAGTATACATATCATAAGGGTAGCAACCCCTTACAAATACATCCATATACCATCACAATAAATCAACTTCTCATACGGTTCCCAGAACCATTGGCCGGAATTGAAACTTAGATGGTGGTCGAAATCCACTGGTCCACACATGACTTAGTTAAACCGACTGGTCCAATTAGAGTCATAGTCCAATAAAACCGATACTATCTCTAACTAAACCAATTCATCACAAAGGAATAAGTCTGGCCTTATACCAATCCGTTCCCAAAGAATAAATCCAGTTTGATTGAGCCGTCCCATATCAGCTAACCAAACCAAGCCGGTCTAACCGTCACACATAGGTTTATTCTAGATTTGGGACTTTGATCATTATTATACGTAAACTTTTATTCAAAAGCTCCATAATCATTATAAGCTTATTACAACCTCATATGTTAAACTCTTTTTATAAATAAAAAGACTGTATTACCTTGTAAGTGAAATTTCGATTTTAACTCTTAATCTTATAACTTAATAAGATAAATTCTTTTCTAACATAATAATTTATTATATTACTCCAGGATCAATACTTATGTTAATTTGAATTATTTCACTATTTAATCCCAAAATACTTTTAATTCCATAATTCATAAAATTACAATTTAATCCCTTAGTTTACTTCAAATCTTTTATAATGTTTATTTATACTTAAAAATAGGCATAATCAACTTTATTACTCATATTCATTATTTTAAAACACTCATTTAACTTAGGAAAATCAGAACTGAAACTTTATTTAAATTATATTGACACTTCTTTTCATAATTGAGTTAATTTTCAATTTATCCTAAAATCCAGTTTTATACTCATTTAACCTTATAGAAGATATTTATTATTTTTTTGTGCCATATAAAACTTTATTTTATTTGTAATACATGCATATATCTTATTACCATAAAACAGTTTTTAAAATGTATATATTGAAATTATACTTTTGCCCTGAATTTTGTTACTTTAAATCCCCAATTACCCTCTTACATGAAATTATGCATAAACAATTCATTTTAAAACATTTTTAACCCAAACTAGTTTCATTTTAACCCTAACACACACATATAGTACTGTAAAATCAGTTTTCAAAAAGACATTTTCGAAATGACAGTTTTACCCTTTTCTATACTTGTATATTTTCGAAAAACGTCCATTTTTAAATAGTAAATCAAAATAAATTTACCTTTTAATAACTTTAAGAATAAAAACAGATTTTGGACTCCTAATACACCCATAGAATTACTATAAAATCAGTTTTGAAAAGGATTTTTTCTAAATAACCATTTTGCCATTTCTCATACTTGTATATTTTCGAAAACGTTCATTTTTAAGTAGTAAATCAAAATAATTTTACCTTTCAATATTTTTAAGAATAAAAACAGATTTGGACTCCTAATATATCCATATTATTACTATAAAATCAGTTTTGAAAATACTAAAGTTTAAATTACAATTTTGCCCCTTTTCTATTCTTGAACCTATTCAAAAAAAACAATTTTTTTTAACTAATATATTAAGGTAAATTTTCTTAGTATTATATTCAAGTTTTACAATAGATTCACAATCAAAATATATACATAATATCACTGTAAAGAAATTTTGAAAATAAATATTATTAAAAGACAATTTTACCCTTTTTACTTAATCATCAAGAAAATCCACTTTTAACCACTTTAATAACTCATCTCTTCAACTCCAAGTTAGAATTGAGACTTTTTAAATCTGAAATTTTTATAAAATATTTAAATTTATCATTTTACCCTTATTTAGTAAAAACTCTTTAATCTTGTAAAACTTAAAGTACCAAAATAACTTAGTGTAATTTATATACTTCTTATGAACCATATATCAAAATAACTTGGTATAATTTATATACTTCTTATGAACCATATATTAATATAAATATTAGTCCCAAACCTATTAATCCTCTTGGCCATTTATAAATCCATCATCATAACACTTTATTTTGGTCATCAAGCATGAATATCTCAATATTTATTTGAGGCCATTTTGGCCATAACACATAAGGCTCAACAAATATCATCAATTTCACATTCCAAGCATAATCTCAATCACAAATAATTTCCAGCAACTCTTATTATACTTGTTCATCAAATAATTCTATTTTATTAATAAATATCAAGGCCATTTTGGCCAAAGGTGCACATATCATCAAATCTTCAACTTTCAAGCATATCACCATCATATAACATAGAATTTTCAGCACTCATCATCAATATTCATTCATCAAACATGACATACAAACACAAGGATTGAAGCTTTATTCACCAAAGATTCATTTTTACTTAAGATTACCAACTTTGCATTTTTACTTCTTTATTCATCAATAAAATTTATGAAACTTTCTCTAGTAAATCCTAACCCCCTTACCTTTGAAGAACACCTTTCCGATTACCATAGAAGCTTCAAAACTCCAAGCCTTGTACCCTTAAGAACCGTGGACTTGCTCTTGAAAAACTATCTTTATTTTGTCAAAACAAAAACAAAACTTGAGCCAAGATTACCCTTAAGAATTTGGTCAATAAGGAAAACGGAAGAAGAACATGATACCTTCTTAAATTCAAGTGGTGATGGTGATGAATATGGAGGGTAAATTTGGCCAAGACAAGAATAATGGATAGCTAGTTCATAAAAATATTAAGAACATGAGTCTTATGAGTGGTGATAAAGGAAATGATGATCAAAGCTTTGTGTATGCATTTACCTCTTAGAATTCTTGAAGACAAGAAGATGATGAAGAAGAAAAGGTTGTAGATAAAATGAGGATGAAGAGAGGATCACATGCATGGTGGTGGATGGTGATGAAGCACCGCTTGGAGGTTGATGATGTTCTTGAGTGTTCTTACTTGTTCTTGAGTTTTTGGTGGTTTTTGATCTTAAGAAGCTAAGAGAGAGAATGTCTAAATGTGTTTTTATGTGTTAAAGTATGAAGTTGTATGAAGGTAAAGAGAGAGAGAGAGAGAGCGCATTTCGGTGGACTTAGCTAGAGAAGTGGGATGAATTTTGTAATAAGTGGAAATATGTGTAATGAGTTGGTAATGTAGTGGTTTGTGTTTTTGGAAATAAAAATTAAATAATGATGAGTGATGGGATGGTAGGCTACGGACACAATAAGAAAGAGAGGGAGGGTTTTTCATATTTTTTTGGTAGTTTTTGTTGGATTTTTGCAAGAGTGGACATTAGGTTTTAGGTGATATAATAAAATAAGTGAAATGGAAAATAAAGTGGGGGAAACAAATTGAAGTGGAGGGAAAAGGGCTGAAGTGAATTATGGAAAATGGGTTAGGAATTTCCATTAAAATGAAGGGATAATTAGTGGTGGGGCAATGACAAAAATTTGGGTGCAAGAAAATCTTTAAATAATAATTAAAATGTAAAATGAATGAATAATGGTGGGATCAATTATCCACTTCAGTTTTAAAAGGGTAGAAGTGACATTTAAGTTGATATTTATAGGGTAAAAGAGTAATCTTACTCAATTACGTGTTTTGGAAATTTTTCGGTTTCGAATTCGAGCATTTTCAGTAAACTGATAAAACTGTCGCTAAAAGCAAACCGTCATCGTAGCAAGAATTTTGTCCCTATTAAAGCAATTTTAGCTACTGGAATATAATCTCCAATATATGAATTCACCATTCATTTATAAGGATATGACCTTGATACAGACGATGCATTCAGTTAGATCAACGTTCGACCGGAACCGTCACTAAAAATCGTACCCGAGGAAATGATTTCTAATTCACTTCAAATTATTTCATTTAGGGATATTGAGGATAACTACTCAGTGATAAGATTATCCCAAATCCTAAGGATTAATCCTTTTATTATCGTCGTTTTACTGAAATTACAATAGAAAAGCTTGCGACGAAATCGCACGTCACTAAAAACTGACAGAATTCGAAACAAAACAAATTAATTATCACATCAACATATTAATTTCAAGTTAGGGTATTTATAACCCTAAAACACACCAAAGTCACCAAGCAATTATTTAAAATACTAACAGCCAAGCGTTATCATCGAAAACAGAAAAGTAGAAAGATGGGATTTTACAGTTTTCATTTAAATAAGATATAATTCGAAAACTTGAATCAAAATATGAGGTATCACTAAGCGCCGGAATTCATTTCTTTCATTCAAACATTTACGTAGAAAATTTAGTTCCTATTATATATTGGTTAAATCCCTTAATTGAATATTTTTTTAATAATTAAAATCATTAATTGATTATATCTTCAGTTTTTTAATATAATTTCGTGACTGATTATTTTTTTAAATAGATGTCTAAGATTTAAAATTTAGAATTTATGTATTATCTTAAAAACATTTTACTCAATTTTACATATTCCAATCTTTATATTGATTTCCATTATATTTAGATTATATTCCCTAATTGATTCTTGTTATAGAAGAAAAAATTTATGGACAATACAAAAAAATAAAAGAAAATAAAAAAATGCATGCTAAGATAAAAAAAATAACATTATTATGACCTTTTAATTTTTTCGTACCATTTATTGAAAGGAATGAAAAACTTATAAAATGCTTGCAAAATGAAAAAACACCAAATATAATATAGTAGATCGATTAAAAACTAAAATTAAAACAAAAGATTGAATAAAGCAATTCAAATAACTTTATATACGATATAACTTTATATACGTATATATATGGTTTTCTTTTAGAAAGTTTGGTTTATTCTTAAAAAAAAAGGTTATACCAAGTGTTCCCTTCGACATTGCCATCAAAATTTAGCACCACACCATTGTCTACAGTATCAAACGATACACGAAATCAAAACTCCTATTTACAATCCATTCAATGTCATAGCTACCCCTTCTCATGTATACCAACATTCTATCCTGCAATTCAAATACAATTTCAACAAACATATTACCTAATTAAAAGCAACATGTTAGTCTCCATTCACCCTGTAAGAAAGCTAATCAAAACAAACAGCCAAAATCATGCCAAGACTTATTTCTTTGCTCTGTCCGTAATTGCATCCTCTCCATATGATCCTGTGGCCATGACTTTGATAAAATTATCCCCATTGAATCCACCTTTCACTATTAGACTTAGCATTAGCAAATTCTCTATACATACAAAGAGCTTGATCTTTCTATTCCAAATCTTGAAAAAAAAAAGAAGTCAATAAATAAGAGTCATAGAAGATAAAGAAATTATAAAATATTTAGATTTTGTTAAAATATTTTGGATAATAAATTTATTATAATTTTAAATCCCCGATGATGTAATTAGGCATTTAAGTCAATTAATGAATATAACTTGTGATGAAATCTGATTGACGTTATGCACTAAACATAGTTATGAAAAAAGATAATCACATTGCAATATATCAAAAATCAAACTTTAGTATGAACAATCATTATATTAAAAAAATTAATATAAAACAAAATCTAACATTACAGAATTTGGCAAAATAAGGATAAAAAAACAAAAAATTTAAGAAATAATGCGTTGGATTAATGTAAATCATAATTTAACAAAATCTAACATTACATAATTTGGCAAAATAAGGATAAAAAATCTAATACAATTAATGCTCTGATATATGTCTATAATTAATATAATTAATGTAAATTATTTACCTAAAATAGCTGAAAGAAGAGAAGCGCAAATTGTCATGACGTTAGAATGCGCCACGTCAGTATTCTTGACGCCAAATTCTTTACATTGTAGTATAATATATAATGATGATGATAATGATTTTCTAACGGTTTTTCTAACGGTTTTTCTATCGATAACATTTGAGCGAAATTTTTATAAAATTTATTGATATATTCTACCATTTATATGTAATTTTATTTGTTTGTAAAATTGATTTTTCTAATGGAGTCCTGATTTTGATGCATTTTATGTCTGAATTTACCAAAAAAATGCAAGTCCTTGATTTTAATAGTTAAAAATTATTAAATAATTTAACTATTTATTACATCATCATATGATTATTATTAACTATCAATACTTTTAAAATCATAACTATATTTGAATTTTCATCTAACTATCTAAGTCTTCGGCTAAAGAAAAATGCAAAAAATTGTATATTATCTTTTAGTGAATACTTAAATGCAGTTCATTTTATATGAAGTTCTTTATTAATCACCTTTAAAATAAATTGATATGTTTGACTAAAATATAATATGATGATTTTAAAAAGACAACTTCACATAAATTCAACTTAAAGTTAAGTTACCACCTTATTTTTTTAAGATATTTTTTTATTTAATTTATGTTTGTAATATCTTTATATATAACATGCATTTGTATATGACAGAAAAAACCCAAAGAAAAAAATAAATAAAAAACCCTCACCATTATCATGGGTTCAAGCTAGTGGAATGAGGTGTGGCTGCTACTTCTTGCTCTTGTTTGGATCCTTTGTGAGAGTGCAGCAGATGTAGCCACACAACCAAGCTCAAATTGCAGTAAAAAATGTGGCTCCGTGAAAATTCCGTTCCCATTCGGCACAAGCGAGAGTTGTTAACTGGACTCCTCCTTTCTCATATCTTGGAACCATACTTCTTCTGACCCCACCTCGTACCTGAATCCTGGCAACATAACCGTCCTGAACATCTCGCTCGACGGCGAGATGCACGTTTTAGCAGCAGTCGCTACAGGCTGCTACGACCACGACGGTACACTAATTAACGCAACTAGTAAGGCTTGTGGATACAACTTGACAAGATACCACCACTAGTTAAGCATCTCATCGAGTCGAAACAAGTTTACAGCTGTTGGTTACAACACAGTTGGAGAAGTGATGGGGTTTGATCCAGAGGGAGTAAACTACACAACGGGGTGCTTGTCTACTTGCCTTAGAATCAATGATACAACTAATGGGGTGTGCAACGGTGATGGTTGTTGCCAGAGTCCGATACCCGCACAAGGACGATTATCGGAGATTTCATATGTTTCTGTTCGGGGATCTCTTCTTAGTCTAGGATCAAGTAAAAGCGTGTATGGCGGAGCAGGTGGCCACCATGACTTGTCCTGAATAGGCTCTCATTCACCTTCGTAGACCTTCAACACGCTAGACCACTTGTAGACCTCATGTACATACTGCTTTGGATCAACAGAGTACCTTGTGCAAGCTGCAATAGCATGCGAGCATGGGTAATGCAACGCCTAGAACTGACCACAGTCACAGTATTGATTCTCTAGGTTCACTGTGAACTTCTTTCCACCGTCATCCGCAAATGGGTTGTATTGCTCCCACACCTGAAACTTAGTAGTGTTGATATCAAATCTGACAACATAGTAAGAAGTTGCCTTCCTGCAGTTAGCTTCCCAGTCAGTCAAGAAATCGTCAGTGAACTCCCTTGAGTCGGCCGTCATTTTCTTAATGGCATTCCCTTTGCGCCTAACAAAGTACTCAACCAATTTGTAATATGTCATCTGCACCAAAGGGGTAACGGGGAGATTGCGGCCTCCTTTTAGAACGCCATTAATACACTCAGCTAGATTGGTTGTCATGTGCCCAAACCTATAACCCCTGTCGTGTGCAAGACTCCATGGTGACTTAGTCATTCTACCAAAAAACGTAGCCATCATGTCAGTGGTCACAAAGTTCTCAAACTCCGCATCGAATTCCATCTTATTTGCCTCGTACCCTGACAAAATTAGTTGTTACACGAGGTTACTCAAACATTGACACAAAAGTAATCCACATAGATAGCAGAACATAAGGAGTATCTATAAACCCAATAAATAATGTTTTACCTAATGATATAAGTCTCGCCTTCAAATC
>JASCZI010272001.1:10913-42101 GCA_036250425.1 Stylosanthes scabra
ATAATTATATCTCTGTTTTTTGTAGTTGATATGGCCGGGAAGGAGGTTACCACTGGTGGCGGAGCAGGCGAGAGTTAAGGCCGAGGGTGACCTGAAGTCTCTGTCGGGAAAGTTGGAGGTTCTAGAGAGGGAGAAGGTGCAGGAGGCGGAGCGTCGGAAGAATTGGGAGTCCGAATTGGAGGGGGAGATTTGGGATCTCCGGAAGTCGGTCTTCAATGAGAAGGCTCGTGCCGATAAGGCGAAAGCTTCATTGGCCGAATCAGAGAGAAGTCATGATGAGGTCGTTCGGATGGCCGAGGATTCTGTGGTAGCGACCGAACGAGCTCTGAAGGATCAAATATCTTTGTTGCTTCCGGATTTTGACTTTTCTCAATTGGGAGCCTTCAAGGTTATAGTTGATGGGAAGATCGTGGATCTTCCCGAGTAGTTTTATTTGTATTTTTTCTTCGAACAATGTTATTTGTATTTTTTGATGATCCGTCGTGCCTTTGACTGGGGCAGATCATTTTGAGACTTGTAGAGTTGGTTCCGTCGTGCCGTGTTTTTCCGGATCGGGACCAACTTTTATGTTTAACAAAATTTTGGCTAAGTTTCAAAACTTAAATTTGCGTGTTTCTGTCCTTAGCCGTCTTTATATGTGCTCCTTCTTCGTCATGACTTAATTGATTTAAGCTTCGATTTTTGACTCGTTGGGGAATCATATTTCGTAACCTTTTATCCCTTGGTGACTTAGAAATATTTTGTTTTATTTTGTGAGTGGTTCTAGTATGGGTTTTAGCCGTACGTTTGGGAACCGAATGAGAGATTGGTCCAAGTTATGTATTTTAGCCGTTTTTTCTTAGTTGGGAGTGATCAATTCCCGACTTTGTGTTTTACCATCGTTACTTTCGACTTGGAATCGTAAAGTCGGATTGGTAAAGTTAGCGAATGGTTTTCAACCGTAGAGCATGGCTTGAGTGGGTTTCGCGGAACCGTGTGTGGCGGATGAAACCGAAATGCCGTAAGTTAGGAGAAAGGAGGAGAATTCTTGAAACTAAGGGCCTCATTAAAACCTTCCTACCTCCCGGTGTGGGATACCTCGGATAGGAAAAAGAGTACCCGACTTCATTGAATTAAAAGAAGAAGATAATACAAATATGATAATTGAATCGAAACTATTCTAAGTTTAAATGTAATTATACTTGAATGAAAAAGGTAGAAAGAGGGAGTTTAGCGGTACAACCGTCGAAGGTTGGCGGCATTCCAGCTTCTCGGGATTTCGCACCCATTGAGGCATTCCAGCTTGTAGGCGCCCTTGCCTAAGTTTGTCGTTACGCGGTACGGTCCTTCCCAATTGGGGGTCAGTTTTCCTTCTCCCGGGGTTGGGGGTTCGATGTTATTCCGACGCAGGACTAGGTCGCCGACTTCAAAGTGCCTTTTGATCGTCCCTTTGTTGTACCTGACGCTCATCCTTTGTTTTAGTGCTAGTTCGACCAATTGAGCTTCTGTCCGGACTTCATCCATCAGGTTCCTTTCTGGCGTAGTATCTTCCGAGCCGAGGAGTAGCCGAGGACTGGGCTCGCCGATCTCCACAGGGATGATAGCCTCTATTCCGTATGTGAGTCGGAACGGCGTTTCACCCGTGGAAGATTAAGGAGTTTTCCGATAAGACCATAAGACGGAGGTTAGTTCTTCTGACCAAAGGCCCTTGGCGTCGTTAAGCCGTTTTTTTAATCCTTTCACTAAGATTTTGTTTGCGGCTTCCCCTTGGCCGTTTGCTTGAGGGTGTTCAACCGAACAAAAGCGTTGGTTGATACCGAGTTCCGCAGCCGATTCGTTGAATTTGCGGTCTGCGAATTGGGTTCCATTATCCGTGATGAGGATTGATGGTATCCTGAACCTTGTGATGATCTGCTTCCATATGAATTTCCAACATCGTACTGCCATTATAGTGGACAAGGGTTCAGCTTCGATCCACTTGGTGTAGTAGTCGATGGCGACGATGAGGTACTTCAGTTGGTCAGGTGCCAACGGGAAATGCCCCACTAGATCGATTCTCCATGTGCCGAAAGGCCGATCTCCCGAGATGGGAGTCATTTTTTCAGGGGGGCTTGGTGGAAGTCGGCATGGATCTGGCATTTTGGAATGTTTGCACGAAGTCCATGGCGTCCTTCAGCATATTTGGCCAGTAGTACCCGGCTCGAATGAGTTTTCGAGCCAAGGATTTTCCTCCGATGTGGTGGCCACAGCAGCCTCCGTGGACCTCCTTCAAGGTGTATTCTGCTTGGGTCGGATTCAAACATTTGAGCAATGGCATGTCTATGCCTCTTTTGTATAGTTGTCCCGAGATGGTGACAAATTTGACAGCTTCTCTTTTTATTCTCTTAGCTTCTTTGGGATCTGCCGGCAAATCTCCTTTCTCGAGGTAACTCTGAATTGGGGTCATCCAAGTCATGAGTTCGGATATTGGGAAGCAATCTACTTCCGATGTCGATATTGAGGGTTCCCTCACTGTTCCTTGGAGTAAAGATCGGTTTCCCGTTCCTGGTTGGGTGTTGGCGAGCTTCGATAGAAGGTCGGCTCTAGCATTTCGTTCTCTCGGAACGTGGGATACTATTACCTTGTCGAAGGTCTCTGTCATTCCTTTCACTTTGCTCAAATACTTTTGCAGGAGGGGATCTTTGGCTTGGTAGGTTCCGTTGATCTGGGAACTTACCACTTGTGAATCGGTGCAGATCTCAAGGGCTCTTGCTCCGATTTCTTGGGCTAAGGCCAGCCCGGCTAACAAAGCCTCGTATTCAGCTTGGTTGTTGGAGATCGGGAATTCATATCAGATGGATTGTTCGATCATGATTCCCTCTGGGCTCTCAAGGATGATTCCGGCTCCTCCCGACTTCTGGGTGGATGATCCGTCAACATGGAGTTTCCAGGTTTGACATCCATCCTTTGGGATTTCCACCGTGGCCATCTCTGCTAGGAAGTCGGACATTGCTTGTGCTTTGATTGCCGTTCTAGGTCGGAATTGGATGTCGAATTGGGATAATTCGACTGCCCAATTAAGCATCCGGCCCGCAAGATCTGGTTTCTAGAGGATACTCCGGATGGCTTGGTCTATTCGTACGACTATAACATGGCTCTGGAAGTATTGTCGTAGGCGCCTAGCCGTAAGGAGGAGAGCAAAAGCTAGCTTTTCTATCTTGGTGTATCTCAGTTCGGCTTCATATAAGACTCGACTTATGAAATACACTGGCAATTGTCCTCCCGACTCGTCCTCTCGCACTAGTGCAGCTGCGATGGATTCGTCGGTGATAGAGAGGTAGAGGTAGAGGGGTTCCCCTTCTATAGGTTTTGAGAGGATTGGAGGTTCTGCGAGGAGAGGCTTGAATTTGTTGAACGCCTCTTCGCATTCCGGGGTCCACTCAAAGTCGATTCCCTTTTTCATCAATTTGAAAAAAGGAAGTGCATTCTTGGCCGAGGCTCCGAGGAAACGAGATAGTGCGGTCAACTTACCGTTTAGCCGTTGGACTTCTTTCATATTGGAGGGGCTCGGTAGTTGTAAGATAGCGTCGCATTTCTCTGGGTTTGCCTCAACTCCTCTTTGGGTGATCATAAATCCCAAGAACTTTCCGGCTTTCATTCCGAAGGTGCATTTCAACGGATTGAGACTCATCTTGTATTTGCGCAAGGAATTGAAAACTTCTTTCAGGTCGGACAGCAGGTCCACAGGATCTCGTGTTTTGACCAGCATATCGTCAATATAAACTTCAATCTTGCGGCCGATTAGGTCTTTAAAGATCTTTGTTATTGGTAAGTCGCTCCAGCGTTCTTGAGGCCAAAAGGCATGGCCGTATAGCAGTAGGTCCCGTCTGGAGTTATGAAAGCTGTTTTTTCCTCGTCAGGCTTGTGCATTGGGATTTGGTTATATCCGGAGTATGCATCCATGAAAGAGAGATATTGGTAGCCGGATGAGGCATCTACCAACCCATCGATGTTGGGCAGTGGGAATGCGTCTTTTGGGCATGCCTTGTTCAGGTCGGAGTAGTCGACGCACATTCTCCACTTCCCATTAGCCTTCTTCACGAGGACGATGTTGGCGAGCCAAGTGGAATAGGGCAGTTCCCTAATGAATCCTGCTTCGAGAAAAGTTTTGGTTTGCTTTTTGACCTCGAGGGCCCTTTCGTCGGACATGCGCCTTTTCCTTTGTGCCACGGGTCGGTGATCCGGGTTAACGGCTTGGGAGTGAGACATGACCGATGAGTCAATCCCTGGCATATCTGCCGGGGTGAAGGCGAATAGGTCGCCGTTTTCTTTAAGGAATTGGGAGAGTTGTTGTTTGAGTTCGTATGGTAGGTTCCAATTTAAGAACGTATGACGTTCCAAGGAATCTCCGATTTGAACTTTTTCCAGATCACCATCAGGTTTAGGTCGGGGTTGTTTTTCGACTCGGGCGTCTAAGTCGGCTAGGAAGATCCCGGTGGCTTCTCGGGATTGTTTCCGTGAAGCTAGGTTTTCGTTGCAACATTTCTTGGCTGCCTCCCAATCACCAAAGATCGTTCCGACCTCTCCGGATTCAGCTTCATACTTCATTACCAAGAACTTGGTCAAAACAGCCCCGCCCAGGTCGTTGACGGTTCTACAACCCAAAATAATGTTATAAGCCGTAGAGTCCTGCAAGACAACGAACTCGGCAATAACGGTTTTCCTGGTTTTTCCCGAGCCTATGGTCATCGGAAGGTCGATGCTTCCGTCTGGTTTGATGAAGTTATCGCCGAGTCCCATGACTCCGGGTTGGGTGGCTTTTCAAGTTGTTGTTCTTGAACCTGAGGCCGTCGAAGGCATTCCAGAACATGATGTTCGAGTCTGCGCCGGTATCCACTAAGATTCTATGAACTAGACCTGGTCCGAGTCTGGCCAAGATCACCATCGGTGCATCGGAATCTGCCAGGCCATGAATAAAGTCCTCCTTTCCGAAAGTAATCATCGAAAATGGTGGGGGGGTCTGCATGGTTGCCAGGATTTTCAGGTCCTTTTTTAGAGCTGACTTAGATTTCTCCGGGGCGCTCGAACCGGTGATCACTGCGATTTCCATGATCGGTTCGTCGTCGTCCCGTCGAAATCTGGGATTCCTGGATTCCGGCTTCGGGGATCGTTCTCTGTCAGAGGTTCTTGGTTCCCGAATGATCTGGACGAATTCATTCAACTTGTCGTCTCTGATGGATTGTTCAATGGCGTCCTTAAGGTCGTAACAGTCTTGTGTCTTGTGTCCGTAGCCTCGGTGGTAATCACAATACAGGGATTTGTTTTTTGCGTTCTGGGTCCTTCCCTTCAATGGCCTAGCTTTGGGGATGACATCCTTTTCCGAGACTTGATGATAAATCTCCGTAATGGAGGCTATTAATGGGGTGTAGTTATCAAACTTCTGTCTTGGTGGCTTCAGGTTGCCCCGAGGGCCGTTATCTCGGTGGTTATCCCTGGGGTGGGGTGTCTGTCCCTGACCTCGAGGAGCCGTATGAGCTTGGGAGTTCTTTGTGGCGGCTACCACCTGATTAACCTCTTCTCGGTGTATGAATTCTTTAGAGATGACTTGCATCTCTTTTCGAGTCCACACTGGCTTAGTCGTTAGCTTCTTTCTGAACTCATCGTTGGCGAGGCCGTTTGTAAGGCATAAGTTGGCTACTCCGTCGACCAGTCCGTCGATAGTCTTACATTCGGCGTTGAAACGCTCGATGTATTTTCTAGTGGTCTCATGGGTTTTTGGACGACGGCCAATAGGTTGATGGGGTGCTTGGGGTTGTCGATGCTTGTGGTGAATTCGTTTAGGAATATTTCTCTTATTTCGGAGTAGCTTGAGATGGAGCCCGCTGGGAGGGAGGTGAACCATTGACTAGCTAAACCGGTAAGAGTGGTGGGGAAGGCCCGACATTTGACTGCATCGACAGCGCCGTCACAGATCATCCGATGCTCGAAATCGTTAAGGTGGATATGAGGATCGGAGGATCCGTCGTACTTCATATCAGTCGGTTTGACAAAATGCTTGGCGGGCTGGACTTTAAGAATCCGACTTGAGAATGGAGTGTGACCGTCAATAGGTGGGATGATAGTCCGGTCTCTAGTCCTTTTGTATCGACTGTAGGTCCCCCGACGTCCATAGCGGTCCCTTCCCGAGGAGGAGTCGCTGTCGCTTGAACTGCTGTGATGACGTCTCCTCCTGGGGGGGGTTTGGGGTCGTTGAGTCCTCTTGGCTTGTGGCGGGGATAGGTTTCGTTGGGTCCTTCTGGGTGGGGAGCGAGACTTGGACCGGGAACACCGCCTGGGCGAGGTCTGGCCACGCGGCTGAGGGTGCCTGGTGCTGGATCGAAGTTCGGTGTTCTCCTTTCTCAATTCCCGAACTTCCAGCTCCATCGCTTGCATGCAATGTCTCAGCTCCTGGGCAATTTGGGACTCATCCGAACCGGTTCCATCAAAGGGCCGTTGGGTCAGGCCACCCGGTCCAATCCGAGCAAAGGCACTTTGTCTATTGCCTTGGATTGGGTTCCGAGGGGGTGATTTCCCATTTTGGATTCCTCCTAAATCCGTGTTAACATTGCCACTTCCAGTGGCTTCGTTAGCTGTGGCGTTGAGGTCCAAAGTTTGTTGTTGCTGTTGATCCCGACGTTGATCGTCGCTGGAGTGGTCAGTGTAAATTACGCCTTCCACGTCTTGGTTGGCCATTGTCAGTTACGTTGAGGTAATCCCCACAGATGGCGCCAATGTACGGAATGTATCTTCGAGGGGTTTGGAACTACCGGCGTAACCGGTGGTACCAAGACGAAAGGTTGGAGGTTTATGTGAAAGGTGGGTGTGCACTAGCAGAGCTTCGCTAAATAAAGATTAGGGAGTTCTCCTAATGCGAGTAATGGGGTAGGGTTTAGAAGACGTACCTGAGGGAAGAGTTGATCTCCCCTTTATATACTCGTTGTGATCCCTATTATTTAGGGAATAAATCTGTACAAGATCGATTCTGATATGATCTTATCTTGTGTAGATTTGATAAATAAGATTGCGGGCCGTTCTAGATCCAAAAGGAATTGGGCCATTATGAAAGGGGTTGAATGAGGCATGTTAGTAATGGATTTGGGCCTTCTGAGCCCAATATCCGGAACACTAATTATGTCAATTTTATATCCGATAGGTAATCAAGTACAATTGGGGTCGGATCTGAACCATCCTAATCTTAATCGGTTCGTATATTTTGATATTAAAGTATCCAAACCAACTCGATTATTCAATTAAATTTATATTAATTTAAAAAATAATAAAATATAATAATATATATACAATATTATTCTTCTAAATTCAAATTATTATATTTATAGTCACGAATTTTTTTTATTATATTTATTAAATTATAAATTTAATAATATATTATCTTTTATTAATTTTTCATTAATATTTATTATTGACATAAATATTTTTTTTATATTTTTCTTTTTTTTTCAAAAATTTAATTTTAGTCGGATATCCAATTACACAAACTAATCTAATCCGTAATTAATCGTTTTAATTTGGTTCGAATTCACTTATTAAAAATTTCAAATCCAAACAAATCCAAACCCATTAAAATTTAATGGGTTCGCTGCCTATTTTCTCTCCAAATTCGGACAAATCCAACCGACGAATACCCTAATTTTAGACTCTAAATAAAGTTTATATATTGTTAGCATATTCGCTTGGAATGAGATTTGGCCCTTTAAGACATTTCATTATGTGTAGCATATTCACTTTGTTCTAAGGATGCCGAAAGGCATTATTTTCTTAGACCAAAATTTAGTAGTCTAGAAAATGTTTAAAAAGTGATTCTTTTTTGTCAAGTTTTTAAATTTTGTAAGAATATTTTTATTGTCTAAATCTTTTTCCTGTTTTCCAGATACATTAAGGTGTTTACAAAAAGCATGCGACAATAAATTTTATTGACTGATTTACCTCTTACAACCGGGGAAGGAAAAATGCCTTTTACAATATTATTATTATTTTTTAAAATATAAATTGGTAAAGTAATGTAAAGTTCAATGTCAAACCCAATGGATGAGCATACTCTCACAACTCACAAGTTCGTTATACCCTATTCAGGATTAGCCAGCCAGTCCGTGGATAACAATTTGGGCTTCACCACCTTCACCAAACATTACTATTATTTTCGTTTTCGGTATATTTTCTTTTCCGGGCTAAAGTACAAAATATACCAATGGCAACTCTTTCCTTCTTTTGACTGCAATGACAGCTCTTTTTTTTTTTTTATCCATAGGATTCTCAGCCCGATAAATCAAGAACTAATCCACCATAAATTTGAATTTTATTTAAGGATTTGTAATTGACAGTGAATTGCTGCATGCACAATGACAACTCTTTCTAAAACAGCCGAAAAGTACCCATCTATTCAACTTTTTTTTTCTCAAGTGCAAAAAGAGGAAAAAAAAATCCCCGTTTGGTGAGTTTTCATTCTTGTTCTATTGATTTAATAGTTTGAATTTTGAAAACATCTTAAATAGATGTCAAAAAAAATTCCATAAGTACCTGCTTATGTCTCTCGTGCTCCTGTAAACGTACGTTGCGTGTTAGAGGCTGGTGGGGTTCTCTAAAAAAAGATGATTAACTTTTTTAATTATGTGGGTCGTGATTTGGATTTTATTGGACGTTGTTAGGCCCAAACAAGAAAGAGTTGAGGAAAATTTATAACTACGAAATAGTTGGATATGATGGACATGTGACGAATAGGCTAGCATATAGCTCAAACGAGGACAACTTGTTCCATATCATTCCCCCTCATCCTCTCAAGTCTCAATTTTTTTTTTTTTCTACATTCCTACACAGATCACGCAATAGTTAGATAATGAATATTAGACATTTCTAAATTAAATTTTGGTAAAATTTTGATAAATCATTCGTTACTTAATGAAAATAGTCTTTCAAATTTTTAAAATTATTATATTAATCTCTTAATATAAACAAAACACCTAATAAGATGAATAATTTGTCTAAAATTATAAATGAAAAGTAAATATGCATACAAATAAATAATATTTGTGCAAAAATATTAAATTTTTGTCACTTTTAATTTATCAAACTTGTATGCTAATAATAATAAAAAATGCCTTAATTTTGGAAGAAACACTAAAAAATTACATTTTGGGCATCAATTTGAAATATGCTAACTTGAATGAAATGTTAAAAAGAAATGAAAAATGTGTAATCATTCAACGTGATATATACCTACTAGCAACAATCAGTTGTGCAAATTTTTAATCAACAAAATTATGAATACCGTTAAATTTAATTAGTTTAAATAAATTATTATATCATGATTATCAGTTATCTCATAAAGTTTATATTTCATCTCAAGTTAGATATACGAGTTGGAGTGGAAGCTTTGTGGCATTAAAATCCAATTTTTTTTTATTAGAATTCATTATTTTTTACTTGCTACAAAAATCTTTTTTATTTTTTTTGGTGATAAAAACGAATTTCTTTACTCACTCCCACAAGGTGATTAAATTTTTTGAAGAGCCTTACTCTCATACCAATGCACAAACCCACAAATTACTATACACATGACCCAGATGGTTCCCTCTTCCTAAAATCCATCACTGGCCCAACACTATCCAAAAATATTCACCATATACACCTCCAAACAGCCCACCATATACACCTGCAGACAGCCCATCTCTTTAAGCAGATAATTATATGTTAATTAATCATGAATACCAAAAAAAAAAAGAATGACTAACCATGTTTACCAAACCTTTCATTAGGAAAAAGTTTCTACATCTCTGGTTTGGGGGCAGAGACGGCCGATGAGATAACATCTCTCCTACCTTGGTGTCACAAGCTGGTTACAGACAAGTGTCATAAACAGGTGCTTATGAAGGGGAATAAACAAATAAGACTCTGAAGAGTGAAGACTGAAGTGGTTGGTTACTGAGGCTATGTTCAAAACAGAGTTCAGTAGTTCTATCTTCTTCGTTTAGGTTTGATGAAAGTTCTTCCAATCCATATCCAACCATCCAAAATTCGTCAACAAAAAGAAGCTTATGGATTACATAGTGATCCAATCCTTTTAAATAAATACATCTGAATTAACCATAACTGCTGCAATTTATGAATAAAAGCTGTCTAGAAACATTCGTAGCGGTTGGGTAAAAGGAAGGAACCCCAGAGTTTGATTAGGATGTAGTCTAACTAAAAGAAAAGGCGGGCCGAAATTTTCGGCGTTTCACGCGGCAATGATAGATTCACATTTCACAGTTATAGACTCATGCAACCAATGTGATAAGTTTTAGACTTATCTAAATTCTAAATCCAATATAATCCATTTATTCATTTAAATAAATATGGAAGAAAAAGATTAGGAAGGAAAAATTCAAATCTTATTCTATACCTGCAATAGCTAATAAATCATTGATTAGTGACAGTCTTAAATAAAGTTTCCATAAGGTGCCAACCAAAAGTTTATAATCCAAGAGACCGCGTTAAAGAATAATTAGTCGCAAAGAGAAACTAGTCTCAGAGTCACATGCAATCCACCGACAGCGCCAGCTGCATTACAAAATAATACTACACCCACTAAACACCGCCACTGTTGTCTTCCCCTACACTCTCAAAACTCTCGTTCCCTCTGCACCGACGCTCTCTCTCCCTTCCACGTAACCCCATGACCCCAATCACGATGACGTGGATGGTCATTACTGACGGACCACATTCATTTACCGTGTGCCCCAGCGCAGGCAAACGATTCCCACACGCTTTTCCTTTTTCTTTACTTGTTTCCCCACACTCATTACTATCTTCTCTCTCTATCTCTCTTCCCTTTTATTGAAACCGTCCTCCTTCATTCATCCATTGCCATACATTCGCTCACTTTTGTTTCTTGTTTGTGAGAGATCAGAGGAAATATAGTTATTAGTTATGGCCACCAAGGTTGCGCTTCTTATGTTCTTGTGCGTTCTTCCGGCGATGGTTGCAGCCAGCCGGCCAGCAAAGAACCCCTTCTGCGTGCAGGGACGTGTGTACTGTGACCCTTGCCGTGCTGGTTTCGAGACCTCTGCCACCACCTACATTGCTGGTAAACCTCATTTCCTAGCTTCAATGCTTCTATCAGCTACTCTATCACTGTTATGTGTGCCTACATATCTCAGATCTGTTTTCTGCTTCATGAACTTCTAATTTTTTAGGTCTTAATTTCAAATTGTAATTTCAATCGTGAGATCTTACTTTATTTGGAGCCGCTTGCATTTCTAGGGTTACAGATCTGGACTATTATTCTGCTTTATTGTTCGGTTAATTCATTATATATGTTTGCTGGATCTACTATTTTATGATTTTCTCTTATTTCAATTATTGTTTATTTTATTTTCTTTTATCATTAAAATTGACCTGACTTAGTTCGATCCCGTAGCTAGCTCTTAAGTTTAGTATGGTATTGAAGTCTTTTTTCCATAAATCTGAAAAAGCTAAAAAGCAAAGCTGGAATTGAAACCTAGACCCCTTTAGCATTGATTGTGTTCTTTTGTAACTTAACAAGCTTGTGTTCAATGGTTGTGTATTTGATATGGGATAGGTGCTGAGGTTGTGCTTGAATGCAAGGACAAAACTGGAACTGAAGTTGTGTACACAAAGAAGGCAAGGACTGACTCAACTGGATCATACACCATCTATGTTAATGAGGACCATGCTGACCACATCTGTGACGCCAAGCTCGTGAGCAGCCCTCACCACCGATGCAAGGTGGTCACCCCAGGGCGCGATCAGGCACGTGTCGCCCTTACCAGCCAAAACGGCATTGCCTCCGACACCAGGTTTGCTAATGCCATGGGATTCATGACCGAGGAGGTTGCTGCTGGATGTGCTGAGATCCTTAAGCAATACCAGGAGCTTGATAATGAGAATTAATTTATTTATATAGTTCACGTTTAGCAAATCTAGTAATATGTCCTCTAATGTTTATGAATCTCTGATTTCCGGATTTGCTTTTTTCCTGATTGATGATGATGATGTTTATTTAATTCAATCTTGATGGAGATGGATTGTTATCTCAACATTTTCATTTTCTGATTATATATATATATGTATGATAATGGACTTTGGCTATATTAAATTATCTGTGTCAATTAATCTTTGACTAGAAGATGTTGTCTAATTTATATCATTTGTAATAAACTATTCATTATTCGTTTCTTAATACCTGTACTCGTTGAATGGGGATGTTTGTCATAAGAATGCTTTGTTTAAGGAGGAAAACGTGGAATGGATTAAGGAAGGGGTAAAGTTTCTTTTTATTGGAACATGGTTTTGGGCTTGGTTGAGATAGTTTAGTTTGGCAGAGTTTGGATAGTGTCATTTTCATGTGGAGACAGTAGTACACGTTCCTCTACTTTCTGCACATCTATTTGCTTCTCTATATGTATGTTGAAAGCTCACCTTCCGTGATCTACGTCATATCAAGGATATTTCGGATGAGGGAGTTGTAAACCTGACCCTCGCCAGCTTTTAGATTCCATCATTAGCTACCTTGTCCAGTTCCATCATCAATCGTCTCAGGTCTAGAACTCAGGTCATTTGGAGTCCACAGAAAACTCCCATATAAAATACAGGTTAGATTATAAATAATATAAACACATAAAATACAAAAAATAAATGAAAAATCTTTGTTGGATAATGGATACATCACAAGTACACACATACAGTGATACAGCCATACAACACAAATCTTTGTCCTCACTCCTCATATAGAATAGAAACAGAGAACGCAATATTTATTATTTTTTTCCCCCGATCTCCTTATTCTTTTATTTGTATTTTGCTCAAATTACTAAACGCAGGGTATGTACACTTTATGTTTGTCATAATCCAAAAAAAAAAAAAAAAAAGAGTGGAGCTAAGCTCTTTTTTCATGGGCGAGGAGCTAAGCTCAGTTTTTTGAGGTAGGGAGCTAAGCTCATCTTAAATAACAATCCCACTACGTATCCATAAATATATTTTCATATCTCAGCCATTTATTACAAAAATTTTAAACATACTAACCTAACAAATTAGAGTAGATTTAATGTATTTTAAAATTTAAAATTCAAAACTAATAATTCAATTACAAAATTTTAAATAAAAATTTTCAGATTTCATCATTTTAAAAGGCGTCTATTTCCAATTAAATTCAAAATTAGGAAATAGATAACAAAATTTCAAATTAAAGAAAAAAATAAGTATATTTTAGAGAAATTTATACCCTAATTTTGGATGTGTCATACTCAATTACTTTTATAATTGTACTATTATGACACATCCAAAATAATATAATTATGTACAAAATAAATTATAAACACATCTAAAATTTAATTTCATACAAATTAAATTTAAATAATTAACATATACATAAGTAATATACACCGAAAATTCATTACAATCCAAAATAACATAATTATCCGCAAATGAATTATTAACACATTCAAAATTTGATCGACTACAAACTTAAATATATAATAAATATACACGTAAGAAAGATATTTTTTTTTCATCAAACATTTTTAAATGTAAAATCTTGGTATGTTTCAATTTAAATTCTCTTTATTTTTCTTTTCTCCATTTTCATTAAAATTCAATTTTGTAGCTTATTTAAACGACACAATCAAATGAATATATCTTTCAACTTATGGATCTTATTTACTAATACAAATAAAAAATTATTAAAAAAACATATAAAAAATAGAAGTATGAATTTCATAAATGAATTCAATTGAATATTATTTATATAAAAAAAAAAATAAAAAACTAACCTCTAGATAGAATAAGGTATTTGAATGGAATCCAATAGCAAAAGAAAAGCATTGTGTATAAATAGTTGAATTAGAATGTTGGAAACGAGAAATGCTTTTTGGTGCAGTATGATTAAACAATGAAAGAAGAGAATAAATACATTCAAAATTTGGAATTACTTGTGAATAGAAAATTTAAAATAAATTAAAATTCAAAAGAAACGAGAATGAGTTACAAATTATAATACTTCTCTTCATGCTATAGGCCCACCATAAAAAGATGTGGGCAGTTGAAAACATTTTATTTATATATTATCAATTTAAAATTTGTGTTATATATAGATAATTAGATATGTCTCCTAAAAATTAGCATAATAAATCATTAAAAATTAAAATAAATTGAATAAAAGAAATTATGGCTGAATTATTGATATATTTTTATGTACGCATATACTTATTCCTTAAATAATGATACCTTTGACACTCCTCTTAGAAATGTTTAAATCTTGTAAAAAAACATGTTTTAGTTAAGTTCACTGTGTTCGGTCAGGGCTAAATTGCCCAAGTTAAGTTTTACTTTCTTTTTTCGGACATGGCAAGGGCCTAGGCCCAAAATTAAGTTTACTTTTAACAAGAGCAAAAACCAAGGATAAAAAACCATAACCAAAAACAATTAGGTTTACTTTTGCTTTTGGTATTCAACAATTAGGTTTACTTAGATTTTTTTATTGGACTAGAAAAAAAAAGAAGCCTATTTGGTTACTACTAACCAGAAACATTTTTTTAAGGGAAAAAACAAAAAACAACTTCAGAAACAAAAATACATTAAAATGAACTCATTTTTGAAAGGAAAAAAATAAAAGAAAAGAAAGTCTAAACTCTAAATTGTTTCAGAAATTCATCTGTACTATAATAATGTTAAAACTAAATAGAATCAATAGAACAAATTATATGCTTTAATCACGTTACAGAAAAAATATGTTTTAGATGTGATTAAAGAACAAAAATAATGTTTTCTGCACCTTAAATGATTTGCCTTACAAATTTCAAGTCCGTAGGTCACTCTAAAGTGTCAAGTAAACGTCTCACAGATTATTTAATAAGTATTTAGTTCTCACCAAGAGATAGAATTTTTGGTTGTCACATAAGCTTATGGTCGTTTGTTGTAGTGTCTATTGGAAACTTGAGGAGCCGTCTCTGCTATTCATGATCTTAAAATTCATGCTTTGTATATGGCAGATTGTTTATTCTGAAATGCATAGTACTATAGTAGCATGATGTAAATATAACACACTTTCATTTTCAATTGGAAATTTGTAAGACTCATAACTAAGACTTCTAATAAATTTTCATGATGTAATTGTCATATGTGCATGTAAATCCAAAATTTGAGTTGCAGATTTGCGGTTATTGAATTCTGTTGTTGTTGGCACTATAATGATATTTTAAAGATTGACTAAATATATAGTTAATACACTTTTTTTTTTAACACGCATTATGATTATTTTTAGTTACTGAAATTATTTTAAAATATAAATAATGGACCCACTTGGACAATGGTAGACGAGAAAATTGAAATCAAAGAGGTTGGTGGAAG
This sequence comes from Stylosanthes scabra, assembly GCA_036250425.1. Taxonomy (NCBI): domain Eukaryota; kingdom Viridiplantae; phylum Streptophyta; class Magnoliopsida; order Fabales; family Fabaceae; genus Stylosanthes; species Stylosanthes scabra. The sequence continues at coordinate 26,271 of JASCZI010272001.1, forward strand.
CAGTGAAGACTGTATTATTTTGGAATATATCTTGTTTAAGTGTACAGTTTACACGATTTTATTATGGGTCAAATTTTTTCTATATATTTTATGAAAAATATGTTATGCGAAGCAAACATGTGAATTAAAAACTCAATGTTCAACGGACATCACAGTTCACATCCATTGTTTGAGTGGTAAACTTTACTTTCCAAGTATTTTTTTTATTATTTTTAATATATCTCAAGAAAGGAGCTCGTAGAAAACGAAGTAAATACTAAATACACAAATACATTTTATTCTTGATGGTAACATTTTTTATAGGCCTTGTTTTAATTATTTTCTCCATATGAGGAAAAAAGTTTTTTTTAATAAAAACTTACTTAATAATATAAGTTATTTTGTTGATTTAAGAATGTTTTGTTTTGTTTTTTTTTTCTATTTATACCTCTATGTATTAATTGTAACATACTAAATACTACATATTTGGTTTAAATCAAAGAAATGATACAAATTTAATTTCATCTAAAAAATTTAAAATAATTTTGAAATTAAAGATTTCTTAGTATAACTATATACATTTTTTAAAAAAATAAAAATACCTTATATTTATAAACAAGAGAGCATATTCTTTAAAATTCTCAGATTTAAAGAAAATAAGGATTTTTCTAGTTAAGGATATTAATATAAAAAAATTATTAAAAGGTTAAAAATCTAAAATTTCTAATTTATTATCTATTTAATAAAAAACTTAACAAATTTGCAATTCTTAACAAGTTAAAATTATGGTTAAGGTGGGTTCATAAATGTTTGTCCTTGAACTTGAACTTGAATTGTTGGAGGCAACCGAACCAGCACAATGTGGGAGTATATTCTTTTCTTTTGCAGAGAAATGTAAATAAATGTAGCTGCCTAATTGGTTGTTGTTTGAATGGTCCACGTGATTGTTTCTCACATTAAAATATAAATTTTGCCTTTGAAAATTTCAAGGTCAAGACTTTGATCTCAATGTCCTTCAAATCTTGAAACCAAACAAGAGAGAAGAGGTAGGTGGGACTTGGGAGAGAGCTTGCATAAATTCTTCTTCATTATTTTTATCATATTCAATACTCTATTTATTTTAAAAATAGCTATAAATTTACAACTTTAATTAAGGATACAATTTATTAAATAGTCTATAAAAATATAATTATTTTAGTTTTAAAAATATATATTAAATATCCTCTAAAACATAAGCACGTGTTCTGTTTGTTTATGTGTCAAACCCACCTTAGAAGACGAATGAATACAATGAAGAAGGTAAGGTGGCTATGGTTTTAGAGTTTGGTGAATTGATGGTGTTATTTTGATATTTTCACACTTTCAATCATTGAGCGGTTGTTTTTGTGAGGTGATTATATTTTCTTAGACCTAAGAAGAGATCATAATATAGTGAGGTCCTGCCATATTAGTTTCTATTTCATGTATTATTGATAAATTTACATAATTATATTGCATATTCACATAAATAATTAAATATATTCCAACTAAGAAGATCTGTTTCCTCCAAATAATCGAAGAATATATAGAATAATAGATGGCTTGAGTGGGACAGGGGGCAAGGAGGGTTGGTTTGAAATGGCTTTTTGGACCCTAAAATGTAACGAAAGGATGGTCTAATAATCAATTTCTCTAAAGTTGGTGATTGAAAAGATAGGAAAAAAAAAGACATTTTTGGTTACAAACATAAAAACAAATATATATATATATATATATATATATATATATAAAATTTTACTCTCTTTTTATTTTTAAAATATTCACTCCTATCTCCTCTAAGAAATAAATAATATTTATTTTAGTTCATTTAACTAAAAAATAATGTTATTTGAATAAGTGATTTTATTTAATTAAATTTAACTAAGTGATTTATTTTTATACTAAATAAAATATTATTTTGGTGTTAAATAGTATAAAAAATTGCACATAAATAAAATTTTATTTGACATCGAAATAATTTTCTATTTAGTATAAAAATAAACAACTTAATTACACTTGATTAGTCAAAATCACTTATTCACGTTGAATTATTGAAATAAAAAAGTTAAAAAATTAATATTACTCCGAATATAATGTCAAAGTTTTATATGGGCACAAAAATGAAGTTTGGCATTGCATTGTTTGTGGGATTTATTGAAATTTTGTCGCGTGTGGCAACAACGTCTCCCTCGGCCCTCGCTAGTCACTGTTGCGTTCAATACTTTTGATGAAAAAAGTTGGAATATAAATAACGTCGCCATGCCCAAACCCAACAGCAAGCTCCGATTTCTTCTATAACTAACATTTCATCGCCTCTTTAACTGCCCCCAAAAATCCACACCTTACTTTTCTATAACTCCGCCATCTTTTCTTCCTCGCATTACAACTTGAATTATTAAGATTCTCTCTGTAATTAAAGCTCTAAGCTACCTTCACCGCATTGCTCCCTCGTTTTTCTCGCCCGCCTAAATTCCTCTTATATATATATCAATCATCCTTCTCGGTACGCTCATTCCTTTTCTATTCCATGCTTCCTTAGATCTAACTTTCAATAAGTATGAACCGTATGCATGATGTTTATTTTGAATCATACATGTTTGTGGAGAATCGAGAAACTTCTTTCGATGATTTCTGTATGATAGAGGTCTCTAATTTGTTATTTTCTTCAATCTTTCAGATAATAATGGCTGCTGAAGTGTATCGCCATGCGCTTGGGACTTTCCAGTCTCATTCTTATGTCAACAATGTTAATCATCATCATCAGCAAAAGCTCAGGAACAATTTGGTGAGATTGGTGAATAAGGATTCTGTGAGTAGTAGAGGAGCTACCTATTCTAGCCTCAGTAATCGCAGTCTCATTCGATCTTCGGCTTCTCAAACATCAGTGGCAGATCCAGTTTCATTTTCCCCTTCAAGAAGCCTCACCAATGACTCTAACAAGAAATCAAGTAAGATCGATACTCCTTTTTCTCAATTTGACTTAGACATCTATGTGTGCAAAACTGTGAAACCTTCAAGAATTTAATTGCTGTTGTTCAATATGATTCTATTTCAGATGAAGCAGCTTTGATTCTCATTCGGCATGGCGAGTCGCTGTGGAACGAAAAGAACTTATTCACAGGTTGTGTTGATGTTCCACTAAGCAAGAAGGGCATAGATGAGGCAATAGAAGCTGGCAAAAGAATTAGCAGCATTCCGGTTGATGTGATATTTACATCTGCTTTGATTCGGGCACAAATGACAGCCATGCTTGCCATGACCCAGCATCGCCGTAAGAAGGTAAAAATGAACGGGAAAACTATTTTATGGTGTCAAAATGTATTTCAATATTAGAAAGCTTAGGGCATGTTAGGATTAATCATTGCTAAACTGAAACTAACCCTGAAAATTAGATAATCTATCAATTGACATGTAATGGCATACTGAATTCTTGTTTACACAATTTGAAGAACTATTTAAAGTTCAATTATAAGTTGTTAACCATAAAAATCCCTTCAGGTGCCTATCATCATTCATAATGAAAGTGAACAAGCAAGGCAATGGAGTCAAGTTTTTAGTGAAGACACGAAAAAACAGTCCATCCCAGTCATAGCATCATGGCAATTAAATGAAAGAATGTAGTAATTTTTTTCCTTATTATTGCTTTAGTTCCTTTTTTACAATGTTGAGAATATTGATGAAATCTAACCTGCAGCATTTTGTAATCGTGTCCTTTCAGGTATGGGGAACTACAGGGTCTCAATAAACAAGAAACAGCCGACAGATATGGGCAAGAACAAGTCCATGAGTGGCGCAGAAGCTATGACACGCCTCCTCCCAATGGAGAAAGTTTGGAAATGTGTGCTGAAAGAGCAGTTGCCTATTTTAGAGATCAAGTAAGTGAAAGTTTAATTTTGATGTTATATGTGCTATATAAGAAGTATTTGGTTTGATACATTGTATGGTCAAATTTCTGCTATGGCTAAAGTGATCATATAACATTGACAAGGGATTGATCCATTGACATTATGGTGCAGATTGAACCTCAACTTTTATCTGGAAAGAATGTTATGATCGCTGCCCACGGAAACTCACTGAGATCCATTATCATGTATCTCGACAAGCTAACTTCCCAAGAGGTAATTGGAGTATGCTGAGTTACCGTGCCTCAGGTTCATAAGTCACACTAAATAGTGATGATTTATTTATTTATTTATTTACTTATTTACTTATTTAGTGTTTTCCTTTTAACCTTTCTATAGGTCATTAGTTTGGAACTGTCAACTGGAATTCCTATGCTATATATTTTCAAAGAGGGAAGATTCATCAGGAGGGGGAGTCCTATAGGACCAAAGGAAGCTGGAGTTTATGCTTACACCAAGGTATCTATAGTTCATATCAGCTTTTATATTTCAACTCTTTTTAATATCCTAAAACAAAAAACATTCTGCATCATAGAGGCTTTGATTTAAATATAGATATCAGTTGCCTAGAATGCCACAAGCGCAATGTCACTTGTATTACACAGGAAATATAAAGAATATAACATCTGTAAATCCATATAGTTTGGCTTGTGATATGATTTTTCTTGTCTTTATGTGCTATGCTATGACAATTGATAATGCTAGAAAACTTTATTGTTATAATTGTACCCAGCAACCAAGTCTAATCCTAATTCCGGATTTCTTTGTGGGATGCAAGTTAAATTTCATTATTGATGGCTTTTGTTTGAATCTTACTGGTGTTTGCTTATATAAGTAGTATCAGGTTACAGTCTCCAGTTTGAGCCCTGATTCATTTTGACAGGAATTTTAAGCTTCACCTTTATTTTTAAGAAGTCCATAGACAAATCTAATTGTGATAGGAAGTTGTCAAACCATTATATGATGATATTTCTGGATAAAATATTTCATTTCTCTTCAATTAGTGTGTTTGGTAGGAACAAAACATAGGTAATGGTTGAAAATTATCTGTGAAGAAACTCTTATGATAGTAAATCCAATAATATTTATATGAAAACTGCTTTTTACACCGCATATAAAAGGTTGCTTCATCAAACTTCACTGTATTCTGAGTCATCTGCTATTTTGATTGATGCTCTATTATGATATTAAGTTCCGTTATTCGTTCTTCCATTTTGCTTCCCCAGTGACATAAAGCTCTATTGTTGTTGTATTCATTCTTCTATCCTTCATCGTCAACTAATTCTATAAGTCATTGATCACTTTATGTTTTGGTCACAGCGATTGGCTCTTTACAGACAGAAGTTGGATGAGATGTTCTAATGATTTGTTTTCTTGGTAAACACTCAACTTTTCGTTTCAATTTTCATATTCTTATTCATCTCTCTCCATATGCTAAATTCGGTTCCTTTTGACTATTTCAGGATATGCAATATTCACAATTAATCAGCATCATAGAAGTTGAATCACATACAAAGGGGGTAGCATGAATAATTTCACTTGCCCTAAACACAAGGTTGTTTTGGATGATTTAGTAAAGTTTTGAAGCCGGGTATTTGGGAGAGTCTCTCTCTCTCATTCTTAGGTATATTTATATCGTATGGTTAGCAGTTGTTTCAATGTTACTGTTGTTTGTAGAATGCAACTGATAGTATGATAGTCATGTAATATTTTCAGTTCAGATTCACTCTTTTGTAATTGTAAATGAGTTGTAATGTGGACTTCTTTTGGATATACAATTAATGTTTTATTATTCAAAGAATGAAACTACTTATGGCAATAAGAAATGCTATGTGCAAAGAAATAATCACTCACTTTGCATTTGGTCTAATGTCTACATCTTAATGTCATTATGATTTCCACCCAAATCACTTAGTGTTTCAATTCTGCATCATCAGGGAGAAAATAAGCATGCATTTCATGCCTGATTTTAAAGGGTAAAGCTTTCTGACCCAAATATTTTGTTTTTTGATTTTTTTTGTATTTTTTTTAACAGAGGGCAGAACTTTAAAGTTTAAACCACTAGGTAAAATATACCTTTTTTTATTTATTTAACTACTACTTAACTCTATACTTATGTACATTTGAGCTTTTGTTTTTGAGTTTATATCATGATATCTGAGTGCTAGAAGTAATAAAAATATCCACATAATAAATCCAACATAAAGTTCACATTAAGCTTTTGAAATCCAAGTTTACAAATATAAATTAGTAAACTTGTGCTCTACATACTACAGTTGACTCTGCAATTCTTAAAAGACTATAGGTATTCTGTGACAAGTTTTATTACCTTTATTAACCAATATATTAGGAACATTCAATTTTCTGTGTTAGAACCATCCGAATCTGGATCTAAACTAGTTGAGTCTGAAGAACTTGCACTGTGTGTTTGTGATAATGATGATGATGGAGTCTTTACCAGTGTCCAGAAAGAGGAAACCTTCTTCTCTTGCTCTTTCATTCTCTCAGCATATTTAACTATATCAAATCCTGTGTCGTTGTTCCCACCAAATACAGATTCGAGTTGATCCATATCAAACAAATCCTCCATCATCTTCTTGGTGTTGTGATCGTTTGAGTAACCGAACTTAAATCTGTTTTGAGTCTTGGCATCTAACAAAGGCTTCACCATCTGCAGCAATTCATTCACTCTTAGCTTTAACATTACAAGATGTTACTATATTCATGATCAATCATAACTATCAGCAAAAAGCTACTAAATCAAAATACAAATATCATCTATCATTATTCGAAGACAAGACAATGAAGTGTCACTATGAATAAAAAAACCCGTTAGTTGGTTAGCTAGTTAGTTACCGAGTAGAATGGCCGGAAGATCCTAGGTGCGTTATATAAAATTGCCAAACCAAGGTGCTCTGGGTAATATTCTTGTAATATAAAAGTAATTTCACGTGTCATCTTGAATGAAATGCTTGCCATACTGTATCCCTGGAAATCAATCAGCCAAACTATCTCTTCCTGGTTTGGTGGAAGATTGAATATGGCATTCTCTATGGAGTATACAAAATACTTAACCTGTTCTTCTACATCATTTGTGCTTTTCTGTCCAAGTAAACAAAAGTAAAAAAATTGATATTACAGAAATCAGAAATGCAACACAAACAAGGGTTAAAGAAAAAATAATTGACTCTTATTGAAGTTTAACCTGGAGACTAGGCTTCATTACTAGAACTGTCCTACCATGTCTGTCACAATAATTTGCCATGTAAATCTTGCCAGTCTCTGCACCATTAGCAACATCTTCCTGCATCAAGAAGGATAAGAAAAAAAGAAGAAGAAAGGGTTGAATTAGTGTTATTGAAATACTAGCAATCTTGACACATAAGAAACTATGAATATAGAAGAAGTGAGTCACCCAGCGTATCTCTTCAGGTTTGTATTCTTCTCTCCATTTCAGGCTCCTCTGCAACATTTGTGCTGCCTTCTTCACATTCCAATTCTTGCACCTCAGATACCTTGATATGGATGAATCAGAACAATAAACAGATGCCTTTTCTGATAATGGCCCTATCAACCTTCTCACCTCTTTGATCTGCAAGCAACCAAGTTATTACATTAAAACTTTATGCTCCTATTTGGTTCCTATTTTCATTTTTTAACTTGATTACTTAGTTAAACGTACCTTTTCCTGCTTTTCTTGTGATAGTAACATTTTCTCATGATCCACACCACTCATCATCTGAAGAAACTTCCTAAAAATTATAACAATGATTAATGAATAATGAACAGTGACATATAAAGCAAGCTATGACTTTTGAGTTTTGATAGAGATCAACAATGAACACTGCAGGTGTAGTTTACTTTGCTATGCCCATGATTTGTTCATTGAATTATAGCGTTTATTTATAGCCATTTAAGTCAAATTACCTTAGTTTGTGGTTAACAAAACATGATTCTACAGTACTAGTATGTTGTACTAAGTAGACTTAGTTAGCAAGTTAGTTTCATGTGTTAGACTAGTTATAACCTTTCTTGTACGTATAAACCTTGCTTACCTAGTAAACAATTAATACCGTATAACCTTACATTTAGATCTGAACAAATTTGAAGATCCATACAAATAAGAAATCAAAACACATGATTCAAGAAAAACACAGCCAGATGATCAATCATGAACATATTAGCTTAATGGAGAGCAAAATAAGAAGAATTGCCTTGAAAAGAAGCACAGAGGAATTTATAAATAGAATGAAAAAAAGGTACCTGGGGACCAAGAAGGTTGATTCCAAAAAATGCAAGGAACAAGAATAAACACAACCTTATCCCTCCCCTCAAATTGTAGATGGAGAATGGTCTATATGTATGGGTTCTTGTACTTATATTTAGTATGTAACTCCAATGGTCACTATCACTGTCACAAACTCAGTTATGTATTGAAATTAAATAGTGATATGGTTGTCACCACTTGCCATCCCATATAGGTATTTCCGGGTGATGAAGTTATCAACCTCCATTATTCAATCAACTATCCACATGTCATATTTATGTCAATTATAATAACTGTTTCAGAACATTATGATTTTATCAGAAGAAAGTTATTAGCATTTCTGAATTGATATTAATTTCACACTTGATGCATTCACTATTATTGCAAGTCTTGAAAGTTTTTGTTACTATCTTCAAAATGTTCAAAGAATTTTCAAGTTTATTGCTTATTTTCATTTTAATAAGCCCGGATTTTAACTAATATAAGAACCTAAATAGCAATTGATGCATGTGCATTCTATCAACAACCAACCATATGCTTTTAAGTTTTCGTATTCCTTTTCTCAACCTATAGAAAAGGAAAAGGACACCTTCTCTTGATGCACATTAATACTCCATCTACCAAGTTTCAATAGTTAATGTTATGGCGGTTGTTTGATATTGTCTAATACTTCTGTGCCAAATCAAATTTGGATTTTAGAGAGCACTTGATTTCTTGTTTTGCTACGTGAATAAACATTTGGTATAAGAATAAAACAATTTAAGATCCTAAATTACTGATTCATTTTCAAAAGAAGAATGAGAAATTATATAATATGAAACCTATGATGCAAACTATTGTAAGAATGTTTGGTGCTAACTGCCAATCAATTATTCTTCCTTATAAGCTTTATCATACTAAGACATTTTTAGTCAAGTGGGACATTACATTCCTTGGTCTACTTTACCAATTATTAAGATTCGCATCAAACATATATTCTATTTTTACAAAACAATAATGCTACGAAATCAACACTAGGGAGTCGGAGCCAATAATTAAATTATCATTTAAAATTGAAAAAAATTATCATCTGAAATTAAAAAACGTTATCATCCAAAAAGAATAAAAGTGATTATCTATAAAATATATGAATTATCATCCGTAAGTCGTCTACTATCACCATCAACTACATTGATTCCCAATAATATTGGCTCCTGAGACTTTCTCTTTATAAAATAATATTTACTATTGAAATATTATTCCGTGTTTTATAAAGTATAATCCCATCTAAAATTACTTTTTATTGCTACAAAGAACACATTCTATTCAAATAATGCGCTTCACAAAAAAGATCACTCCATCTTTCGCCATAATGATACATAATTAATCTACGTGTAGCATTGCTAATGATATATATGGGCCAGAAAATTAAAACTCTTGAGACTAATCGTGATGCATTTTATTTTAATTTAGTAGTTTATATAACCACTTGAGTTTGGCATGAGCCAACTTAAGTTTGAGCTTATTGAAGAATTATGAATGTGTAGCATTTGGAGTTTAGACAATGACATCAATTGGGTACTCAACATCACCTACAAGTAACAAATGAGACCCTTCTTCTATTACCAATGAACCTTCCTCATTTGCTCTACTCATATGCTCACAAGGACTTACTTCAAATCCAACATCACCCTTTTTCCCTGCATCCAACAACACACTCTCAAAACCAACCAACTGTTTCATAGGATTCCCATTCCTCTGTCTCCCATTTTTCAGGAACAGCAACACAGGATGCTTCCCAACCATGCTCCCATGATTCTGAACTCCCACAGTCACCGAAACCGCCATGCTTTGGCAAGCTTCTTCGCTCAACTCTGAGACTAACTTGTACCTTATGGTTTCTGATGAGTTCTGTGCCATGAAATGAGTGGATGAGTGGTTGAAATGGAGCTTGTTGCGCGTGACGGAAACAAATTCGTAGGAGTATTTAGTGTAGCTTAGGCCATAGCCGAATTCATAGACCTTAGGACCTGTGTAGAATCTATATGTTCTACCAGGGTAGCTTGATGAAGGATCAGCACGCATTCTCATGTCTGTCATTGGTACTTTGATGTAATCTTTTGGGTACCAAGTTATTGGTAATCTTCCTCCTAAATTGCATTGAACACACACAAACACAGATATATAACTATTTTTATGTCTCCACCAAGCATTTTAAGATAATGATTTCATGACATGATATCAAATCGTTCTATCTAAAGAGCGAATTTACTAACCTGGGTTATGGTCACCAAAGATAATCTGAGCAAGTGCAATGGCTCCAAGTTCCCCGGGATAACCAGCCCATAGAATTCCTCCAACTTTGTCATTATACTTGGGGGAAGAGATATCCACAGGGCCTCCACAAAGCAGTACCAAAATAACCGGCCTCTTGGAAGCTTTAGCAACGGCATTGATGAGTTCAAGTTGCTTGCCTGGCAAGTCAAGGTGAACGCGATCACGTTCCTCCCTCTCCTGGTTCTGATCCAACCCCATAACCATGACAACATAATCCGCCTTCCTTGCAACTTCCACAGCCTGGTCTATGTTAGCAGTAGCGCACTTGGCCCCGCCATCGCATCCGGGGTGGTAGAGAGTGTCCTTAACATAGTGCTGAAAGCCCTGCAACAAAGTGAGTTGCTTGCAAGGAGGGCCAGCATAGTTTCCAAGAAGTGTTAGAGGGGAAGCATTGGCGTTGGGGCCGATGACGGCGAGGGAGATGGGAGGGTTAGTTTTTGGGAGTGGGAGGAGTGAGTGTTGGTTCTTCAAGAGGACAATGCCGTTCCTTGCAGCCTCGAGGGCTAGGTAGCGGTGTTCCTTGGAACACACGTTGTTGGGTCCAATGAAGCCAAAAGGGAGCTTGGTTGGATCTCCATCAAATAGTCCTAATCTCATTCTGATGGAGAACAGATTGTGAAGGGCACGGTCTATTTGAGATGTAGGTAACTTTTTCTTCAATACTGCTGATTTAGCATGCTCTGTCAAATAGCTTCCACATTCCACATCCATCCCTGAAAATTTCATTTCATTTCATTTAAGGGACTATGAGTGAGTTGGTGCAATCTGATCATAAGAAACAAGTTATTGCTAATGCATGTCTTTATGCTAAGCAGGTACAGATGAGAAATGTTAAGTAACCAACACTTTTTTTTTTGTTTTTACATTTGAACCAACACTACCTAATTCTTAACCCTTTTATGTTAAATTTAGGTCTATGAAACACACTGTTAAGTGTTAATGACTAAAACACATGCAGATGTTGTTATATGAAGACTCGAATATTTGTTTAATCGTTATCGCCACTTGCTTGCAGGACCAAAGGCCAGTGTGCTACGGCTGGCACTCTGGATGAAAAGCCACCATTCAAAGAAACAAGAAAGTCTTCTATGAAAGCTCATACTTGAGGTTTCGGTCCCAATAATAAGAGTAAGATTGAGTGTATTTCAAAGTGAAAGATGCCTCATACTTACACATTTTTAAGAGTCGAATAATATTGAATCAAATAGATTCTATAGGACTATATCATCTTGAATTGAGATTAGTTGAGCCTAATTCAACTCCAAAAACTAATTCAAGAGATATGAGGGTTGTCTTACATTTATAAAATTTTTAAGAGACCATATTCTTAATAAATGTAAAATTTGTAATAGTATACAACAAATTATTTATACTATACTATTACTTACTAATTATATTACGTGAACACTTAAAATCAATAAAATTTATAAAAAAAAAAAACTATATATATTGAAATACAAAATATATAGTATAAGGAAAAGTAAAGGAAATTAATATTTTTTTAACCAACAAAAAATAAAACATTTGTAACCACTGTTTATAGAATATTCACAATAAAAATTATAAAACATCCGAAACTTAAAACAACTAATAATAAGCTTGTATTTTTTAGAAACACAACATCCGAAACCTAAAGAAACAGAAATTTTTATTAGTTACCTAGCATTTTTTATACAACAATGCTAGATAACCAACAAAAATTCAGCCAACAACTTAAACTGGATGTTCTATTTTCTTAGATTTCAGATGTTTTGTTTCTTTAGTTTTCGGATGTTTTGTTTCTATTGTTGGTTGTTTTAGGTTTCGAATATTCTATTTCCAAAAAGTTATGAATGTTCTATTAACTTTAATTGTAAATGTTTTATAAACAATAGTTACACATATCCTATTTTTATTAATTGATTTATTAATTAGAAAAATATTGTTTAACTATAATTTTTTTTTATATTATAAACGAGCTAATTAGTTTGTTAATGGTTGATATAACACTTTTTACTCTGAAATGAATCTCTCTTCCAAAGTTTGATTGGGTAACAGACAGAGAGATAATGACATAGCCGCATTGGAACAATAATGGAGCTAGAAGGGACCACAATTCAAAAATGACAGATATTTATTACAGAAAATTATAAACAGATGTATATTCCACATAAATAATAATAAAAAAAACTACAAGTAGAATAGTAATAATAAAAGAAACTTTACTTAAAAAAAGTTGAACATTCATAGTGTTAATTAATAGTTGATAATTGATATTTGATACCATGAAAAAGCTACTACTATATAGCAAGAACGCCGACAAAACTCAGCGACAAATACAATCAAACTTGAATGTGACAAGATATAACTTTTTTTTTTATTTTAAATAGATGAGAGAAAAATAAATATGTAATTATTTAATTTATTAGCTGAATAGTATTAAATATTAAAGAGGTAGCAGAAGTGATTAATTAATTACAGTTTCCATTTTTCATGACTTTGAATTATGTGAGAATTATTATGAGTTGAGTATGGAATAGTTACCGGCCCGAAGGACATCGGAAACGGCATCCTCCGGTGATTTTGCATATCCTTGTTCATCATGCAACAGGCTCACTGCTCCACAATCCGATGTGATATACCTGTTGCATATTGTTTAAGGGCGTTGAGGCCAGACACGCATGCTCCCAAAAATAAGGAAGCAATGATAATTAATTAATTAGTTACCCATCGAAATCCCATTGTTTTCTTGCTACGTTTGTTAAGAGATTGTAATCAGCACAATTTGGAACCCCATTCACGCGGTTGTACGCACACATTATCCCACTTGCATGTCCTTCTTCTATGCAACTCTTAAATGGGGGCTGATATGTGTCTGCTAGATCTTGCATGCTTACCTGATAATAATATATTGCATCAACCACATTTCAATTTCATCTTTTTTTATTATTTATCTTATACCAATTTCTTAATAAGAAGATAAATCACATAATTATATATTGGAAAGGTTGCTAAAAATAAAGACAAAGTAGGTAAACAGTAACATCACATAGCATATCACATCATCCACATCGTTGTATATATAATTCTTCACTGATCCTCAAACTAAAGTGTAAAAATTAAAGACCGAGCCAAAAAAAGCAAACACTACTTAATTATTCTATTGACTGAGGAAACAGGAATCATTGATAAAGTGAAAAATCAATTAGGCCATCATACACAATTAACAAATAGAAATCACGCGTATGTTCGTTTCTTCACATAACATATCCTTTTGTCAGATACAATTAATTAATTCAAACAGCGATGGTTCGTTAATCAATAAAGACCAACATTACTAGATTATATAAATAAGAATGAGACAGGTAGAGAATCCAATGCAGAAAAAATAGGTAATTAAGGTAAACTTACACGAGCATCAAAGACGAAGCGATTAACGCCCTTCCAATTGTCCAAATCATAAGCAGTGAAATGCTTGCAACAAGCAGAAGCTTGTAAGTGGCCTTTGAGTGTTCCACCCTGAAAGGAATCACCTTGAAGGCCTCTAACATAGGACACAGCATACCTAGAAGTCATGAGTGGGTCTTCGCCAGCTGTCTCTTGTCCTCTCCCCCATCTCGGGTCTCTAAATATGTTTATGTTTGGTGCCCAAAATGTCATCCCTATTGATTGCCCTGCATTGTATATTGCTCTTGCTTCTATCCCAATCGCCTTCATTCACAGGCGCCACAATAATTACTTATTAATACACATAGAGAATATATTTTATTAAGATGATTTTAACTAATATTATTCAAACATTATTCATTTTATCAAAATCAATTTTAGCATGAAGTCTTGTGAAACGCTTATGCTTAAGTTAATATGCGTAGAGTGATGTAGAGTGACTCACATGACCGATTCGGTACCAGAGATGGGAGTCAAAAGTAGCAGCGGTGAGAATGACTTGGGGGAAGCTGGTGGCGGAAGCGATGGTGCCATTGAAGAAGATGCCGCCGCCAATGCCAGCGACGCCGTGGAGTGCCTCGCTCCACCACTGGTAGCGGGGGATACCGAGTCGGGGAATGGGAGGGGCTTTGTTGACGAGTTGGGAGAGTTTCTCGTCCAATGTGAGCCTTGAGACGAGGTCTCTGACTCTCTGAGAGATGGGGAGCTTTGGGTTGCAGAATGGGTAGGATCTTGTGGATGGGTTTGACCAGTCACAAGCAAATGGTGGTGCTGTTGCCTGGCCTTGGACAAGGACCAAGAAGGAGATAATGGTGAACAGTAATGGTGAGAGTGCCATGCTGTGTGTAAACTGTGAAGTGTGACACTCCCTCGCTCACTTACTCATCGTTTATGTTTGCAAGAACAGAGCGGTATTGGTACAGGGCTTATAAAGAAAAAGAGAAAGAAGAGAGTGTTATTAGATTTTTTTCTGAAATAAAATATTTAAATTATTTAAACCCTAAAAAAAATAAATCCAATATTAATTACCGAAATTAATTTTTTTTTTTTTGGATTTAAACTCAGATCAGACAACCCCACACAGATTTGGGTACAGATCAGCTAAGCCCTAGCCGATTTACATGTAAGTGGACCAGATCAGTCCAGTTCTAGCCGATCTGCGTGCGATACTCACATTATAAAAATCTTCTTTTCACTATCGCTTCCCACATTTTTACACAACACAACAACGGCAAGCTTCTTTTCTCTTTCGTCTCCATCCATCTCCAGGTAAGGCTTCTTCTTTTCTTTGTAATTTCATTTATTTATTTGTAGTTTTTAATTCTTATAGGGTAGTATGCTTAGGTTTAGGATTAAAACCATGTAAAAAAAATTGTAGATTATTGGGTTAGATTTATTAGTTTAAATTTAGTATTAGGGTTATTTTTTTAATGATATTAATTTAAAATTTTGTTTTTAATTTTTTAATTTAGAATGTTTAGAGTTTGGTTACAAAATATTAGGATAATTAAGTTATTTGAAAAAAATAAATTGACTATTAGAGATTAGTTAATTTATTAATTTGAATTTAGTATTAAAGTTTAGTGAATTTATTAATTTAATTTAGTATTATGTTAATTTAATATTTAATTTAATTTAATAATTTAGAATGATATTAGGATAGTTATATTTTTTAAAAAAAAATGAATTCATAATCTTTTATCGTAATTGTTTATGTTAGAATCTATTTAATTTTAATATTTAAATTGAGTGTTTTCTTAGTTTAATATGTAATTATATTTTAGAAAATCTGTTTAGATTAGGGAAGTTACATAATATTAGAATCTATTTAATTTTTAATATTTGAATTTTTAATCTCTTACTTTAATTTAAATATAGTATTAGGGTCTATGTAATTTATTAAATAAAATTTAGTGTTGTTAG
>JASCZI010272001.1:50028-66902 GCA_036250425.1 Stylosanthes scabra
ACAGACTTGCTGGAGAAGGAAGCTCAGTCGTTTTACAAGGAATTATTCTGTACTACTGAGAATCTCAATCTTGAGGGATTACAGGACATTCCATGCCCAACTATATCTGCTGAGGCGTGCTGCAATCTCACTAAAGAGGTAACCCTTGGTGAAGTGGAAGCTGCAGTTAAGAGCATGAATCCTCTAAAAGCTCCTGGGGCGGATGGGTTCCAAGCATTCTTTTATAAGGAATATTGGCATATTGTAGGGTTTGATGTTTGGCAAACAGTTAAAAGGGTCTTCAATGGCGAACATCTTAATCCAGCAATGTTGGAGACCTTAATTGTTCTCATTCCTAAAGTTGAAGCCCCTAGTCATATGAAGGACTTTCGCCCAATCAGTCTCTGTAATGTCATCTACAAGATAGTGACAAAGGTTCTAGTTGCCAGGTTGCATCCCTTTCTCACCGAGATAATTGGGCCACTGCAGGGGGGGTTTATTTCAGGAAGAGGTGCGCCTGATAATATTATTATTGCGCAAGATATCCTTCATTTCATGAAGAAGACAAAGTCTCGCAAGGGGGTCATTGGTTTCAAGATTGACTTAGAAAAGGCGTATGACAGAGTTGATTGGAGGTTTCTCGACCAGACTCTGGATATTTTCGGTTTTCCAGTGGAAACTAAGAGGATCATCATGGACTGTGTTCGTACTACTTCTTTGTCAATTCTCTGGAACGGGAAGAAATTGGATAGTTTGGTACCAACAAGAGGACTTAGACAAGGGGATCCAATGTCGCCTTACTTATTTGTGCTCTGCATGGAAAGGTTAGCTTGCTTAATTTCCTCTAAGGTTGAGTCTGCTGTTTGGAAGCCAGTTGCAGTGTCTCGTAAAGGCCCGAGAATTTCTCATCTTATGTTTGCGGATGATCTCCTCTTATTTTGCAAAGCTACTAAGTCTCAGGTTCGCATGGTGATGAATGTTTTGGATCTTTTCTGCTCTGTATCTGGAATGAAAGTCAATTTATCTAAGTCCAGGGCCCTTTGTTCTCGAAATGTCACGAGCAGACGCAAGGAGATGTTTACCGGAATTTCTCAAATCCGCTTCACCCAGGATCTTGGAAAATACCTTGGTGTTAATCTGGGCAATCCTAGAACTAATAGAGCAACTTTACATGGGATTGTTGAAAAAGTTAGAAACAGGCTGGCTAGCTGGAAAGGAAAGATGCTTAATAGAGCCGGTCGTCTGTGCCTTATCAAATCTGTTGCATCGGCTATGCCGATTTATCATATGCAAGTGTCACGACTACCCTCCTCTGTTTGTGATAACATTGACTCCTTGATGAGGCAATTTTTGTGGAAAGGTGATGTCGGTTCCCGGAGTCTCAGCCTAGTCAACTGGAAGAAAGTTACTACACCAAAGAGATATGGAGGGCTTGGAATTAGAGACACTAGAACTGTAAACACTGTTCTTTTGGGTAAGCTTGCTTGGCAGATTTTGATCGATGCTGACAAGGTTTGGGTACAATTTCTTCTAGCTAAATATCCTTCATCCTTTTTGTCTTTAAATTCTCCACCACCTACACATTGTTCAAGAATTTGGAGGGATATTCTCTATGCTTTTTCTGAACTGAAAGATGGTTTTAGCTGGGATGTTGGTGATGGAAACCAATCCTTCTGGTTTGGTAACTGGCTGCCAGATGGAAAGCTATGTGACTTGGTGGATTATGTGCATATTTCAGATTCAGATTTAAGGATTGTGGATGTTTGGCAATATGGAAGCTGGAATTTAAATAAATTGTGTACTCCTCTATCAGCGCATGTAACAAAACTTCTACAGATGCCCAGCCCAATAATTTTTCAAGGTGGTGATTCTTGTTGGAAATGGACTCATTCTACTTCCAACACTTATTCTTCTAGAGATGGTTTTTCGTGGCTGGCCGAAAACAATTATAATTGGGATATCAATTCTAATTGGCTTTGGCTTTGGAGACTGAAAGTGCCAGAGAAAATAAAGGTTTTCATGTGGTTGTGCCTGAATGACGGGATCCCAACAAATCTATTCAGATCTAAAAGAGGTATGGCTACTTCAAACCTTTGCCCACGATGTAATGACTTGCTTGAAACTGTCCTTCACTGTATTAGAGACTGCCCTATGGCCATACGCATTTGGAATTTGTTTGATCACTCTTTTTTGAGGAAGTCTCATTATTTGGACATTCTGGGTTGGTTCTCTAGCTGTATTAAACAGGATGAAATTCTTTTTTGTACAATTTTGTGGTGGATTTGGCGTGATAGGAACAATTCTGTTTTCAATAATCCAGATGATTGGTCTTGCTACAAGGTTAAGTCCCTTTGCTGCGCTTCTATCAAAGATTTGCAAGTTATAAATAAGCTCCAACCTTGTTTACTTCCCGCCTCTATCATAAGAGAATGGATCCCCCCATCGAATAACAGGATAAAGGTCAATTGTGATGCCAGTATCAATCCTAATTATCAACAAGCAGGATTTGGTTGTGTCATTAGGGATGAATTGGGGAATTGGATAAAAGGTTGTAATAGCCTAATTCCTATGTCCAGTGTTCTGAGGGCAGAATTATTTGCTATTTGGAGAGGTTTGCTGCTAGCTTGTGAGTGTGGTTTTAAGGATGTTATATGTGAAACTGACTGCTTCGATGCTTTTCTAGCTACTCGAATGATGGAACCCCCAAGAGGTGATGCAAACAGAGATCTTCTCTTAAAGATTTTTTAGGTAACTCATTGGAAATGGAATGCGGAAATTATTCTCATTCAAAGAACGGCTAACAGAGTGGCGGACATGTTAGCAAGACAGGCGGTTACGGATCAGTTAGATTATACAGAGTGGATCCTCCCACATATTTCTATTCTGTCTGTAATTCAGAAAGATATGCACCCATCTGTTCTGAGGTGCTAGTGTTTGTTTTCCATTTTTTTTGACACCAAAAAAAAAAAAAAACAAATATTTATGAAAATCTATTACTCTATCTAGTTTTTATTACTCTGCCTAGTTGCATACATGTGATGTGTGTCCATGTCAACAAACGATAATAATGCTATCCTTTTTTTATTCAATTCAATCAAAACAAAAATTTATGCTTTTCGATCAATTTTTTTTCTTTTTATCAACCGACAAAAATAAAAATGATAGTGTGTTAATAAGAAAAAGTTAACCATTTGCATGCCAGTTTTGGTGAATAGTTTGGAACTCTTTTGGTTTTTATTCTTTTTTTTTTTTTTTTTGGTATTCTGGTTTTTATTCATTTATTTATTGGTTGCCACTTAGCAAGACTCCATTTAGGTAAATGGAAAAGAAATACTAAAATATTTTTATGATGACTATTTTCGGTATATTTATTTAGAATTTATCATCTTTTAGTTAACAGCTAACACCATAGACTCATAGAGTCTGGACTGACTTTAAGTGAAAGACATCAAAAACAACTAAGAAAGCACATTATTCAAATGAATTATTTACAGAAGAACTTAAGAATGCAACATGGTTTTCTTTTGTTGAATTTTAATCAAATAAAATATTGAAAAAGTCAAAATATTAATAGTGTTTCCTGTGGAAAAATACAAATGGACATAAAATCTGTTTCAGATTTTATTTAGATATTGTTATGAGAGTTTTTAATGTTAGAGTTGAAAAAAAAAATATTAATATTAGATAATAAATTATTGTCTTTCTAGTTGGCTTCAAGGTGTGTGTATATGTATATCACTTTTTTTTGAAAGATTTTAAATAATTTTTTTATGTACTTTTTTAAAATAAATAAAAAATAAGAGAAATCATTTCCTAAAAAAGTAGATACATAACTTCATTTTCTGTTCAAAGAAACTTGGTGAAAATTAATAATTTTTTCCCCAATTTTTGTTCATAGATGTTCTTTCCCGGTGATAACTTTGGCAATTCAGCAGGCGGTTCAAGCAACGTGATTAGCTGATCTGCTCCATTTGTCGCCTGGGCTCGGCAAAATTTAGCTCCTTGCACCCGGTTTTTTTGTCAATTTTTTTTTTTTTTTTACAATGAATAAAAAGGAAAAAGATAGAAGAATATAAAACAATAAATAAATAAAATGAAATTGTCTAAGTTGTTGTTAAGTAGAATTATCTATATGGAACTTCTAATAATTAAAAAAAAAATCATAATTAGTTTGATGTCAACTATGCTGTTAATAAATCATATAGAAAAGTTCACATTCACTTATCTTTAAAGGCTAACAACTTATGAGATAGAAGATCTAAATAAACACAAATAAAGAGTGCAATTTTTTTTTTTTTTTTTGATATAGTAGGATAATGAAAAATGGGGAAGTCTAGTAGAATAACTTGCACCAACCGAATTAATTTCAGTTGGCCAAATTGATTTTTGAATCTAAGGAAATTCCTTTTATTTTGGTAGAGGATATCTTAGGTTTGGGCTGCCCAAACTAATCCTTTATGCCTTGCCTTTTCTTTCCAGAGAGTTGACGTTGCAAATAATTTTGGTACATCAAGAGTAAGGTGGGCCGGTGGCGCAATAAAGATAGTAAGATGTGATTAATGTGAATTTGACCAGAGGCCCACTTTATTTACACTTATGGGCTTCTGGACCAAAAACATTATGGGCTTCATCCTGGGCGAAAATTCTCTTTTGGTGTTTTTCCTGATCCAAAATATAAAGATATAAAAATACCGACTCATTCCTACCAAAAAAAAAAGACCGACTCATTCACCCAAGTTTCAATTTGATACGACATACGACCAAAAATCATTTAATGCAATACCAATTAAAAAAAAAAGCATTTAATGGACAAGATGAAGGGGAAAAAAGAAAAAGGAAAAAAAAGGAAACAGTATACATGGTCGCAAAATGTGAATTTAGAAGAAAATACAAATTATACTTAATTCTAACGTTAAAGGTTAAACGCTTTTATAATTTATATATATGCTGGATTATATTGGCATGCTTGTGGAGTTGTGATTTGGGAGGCAAACTGAAATAAGAAAAAAAAAAAGAGTAAAATATCTTTGTCTTCTCATTCTTTCCTTTTTTTTCATCATAAATAACATTAAAAAAAGTTGCCCAAAATAAGAATAGATAAAGTAAGAAGGGAAAATTTTAAATGAAGGGCAATTAGACACTTAGAGTGTGTTTAATTTGTAATTTTATTTTCAATATTTTTTGTTTTTTATAAAATTTTATTTATGTTTTTATTTTCTAATTTTTTTAATAAGATCTTGAAAATAAAAAACGTTAAAAATAAAAAGTAAAAATAAGAATACAAATCAAGGCTGAATAATGGATATATGTCACCAAAAAAATCAAGGCTGAATAATTTAAAAATGGAGAAGCATTTGGTGTTTTGGCTGAAAATGGAAGAAATAGGTGTTAGTGCATGAATATGGACATGTCACTATGCCAAGGGTAAGCAGGGTACACTTTTTTATTTGGAAAAAATGACCCTTATTTTTCCAATTTACCATCTTTTCACCAATCACCACCTAATTCTCTATTAAGGGATCAGATCAAATCAAATTATGAAGAATAGAAAAAGCCTTATTATTACTCTGCTGCTGCCTGCTGGGACTTTGAAGATGTCTATTGCATACAAATGAGAGGTTGCTACCAAGTTGAATTTCTTTGCCTAAAGACTAAAAAGAACCAAACGAAATATTGACACGCATTGTTATCCTCTTATCTCCTTATAAAAGGGGACCCAACAATCCTTCATTTGTAATAGAGGTTAAAATAAAATTAATATCCAACATAATCAATTGAATGACGGAACCTAATCCAGCACTTTAATTTGTTCAAAATTCAAACAAACCAACCAACCAACAGTCTCAAGACAGTTGGGTCTGACACTATACCTTTTAAACTAACATATCAGAAATTAAAAGTATCTTCCCTAAAAACAAACAAGAAAATTAATTAATAAATCCAAACATGCATTGCCTTGGTGCGTGAAATTTGTCCCATCAAAACTAAATTTAATTAAAATACTACCTTATCTCTAATTCAGTATTAATATAACTAATTAAGGAAGCAGTTGGCAGTTGTTTCCAGTGTCGGTTATTGAAAATTGTAAATAATGATAGCAAGCAACCTTAATTTTATAAAACCGCGTGTAGAATTCAAACCGTAATAACTGATGTACTCAGTTTTGGTCGGTCACAAAGTAAAAATAGTAGTCAAACTTGAGTATCATACACCAGTGGCGTAGGGACAGGTCGCAGGTGTAACAAATTACATTATGTTGATTAAATCGATTTTATGCTTGCTAATTCCTCTTAAGCAGGATATTGGAACTATCAACGTAAACAAGTTAATATTAAATCTTACGATCAAAGTATCAATTTCAAACTGAGATTTTTGATAATGTAGGGTTATCCAGAATATTTATGATGCCTAACTCTGAATTGGGAAACGGAGTGCCATGTGCCCGTTCATACCGTATAGTAAGGGTTAATAAGTTGAAATTTGAGCTTCAGTACCCTGAGAGATAGACTAATTTGATGTCTCCATCAATCCCCATTGTTGAATATGCATAGCACATCTAGATCTGCACATGCAACGTTGATGTTAATTTCTCCTCTGCGTTGAACGATGGATATATATTAGCCTATTAATAATAATATACAAAAAAAAGCTGGAGTTGTGTATGTTTACCGTTGCCCCTTTAATTTATCCATCAAAGTGTTAAGTGTATGTAAATAAGAGTGGTAACACTATACATGTAAAATGTAAAATGACATAAAGGATAAATCATGAAAAAAAAGCTAGCTACTGAAAATGGACAAGTGTTTATAATCAAATTAGAGGCATAATTATGATAACTTGATAAGAGATGGACCAATGGATGTCAATAATATTGCTTCTATCGATCTCCTCCAAATGCCAGCACGCATGCATGGATCGGAACAGAAGAAAATCACTAAACACTTTTGCAACGCATATCTTCTTGCAAATCCATAGCGTCGCCTTTCATCAATTAAGCACCATGGTTTTTTCAATTTGCTTATTAGATGGACTTAAAAAAAGTGGATATACTTACTTGGTTGAGTCAATTAACTAATTTTGTGTTATCGATCATTTCTAAGATTTTTGAGACATAACAATACATAGTTAATTATTTAACCTTGTATTTTGTACTACTATGTATTCAAGCTATATATATATATTTAATACCAACAATTTTAGTAACTAATAAATAGTAAGGCTAAAATAGCATTATATTTTTTGAGTTTTATTTTTTATAAATTGAACTTTTTTATTTAAATGACATTTCATCTTTTGTTGGTTATTATTAATAAAAAAACTTATTGATTATCTAGCATAATTGTTTTAAAAAATAAAATATCTAAAACTTAAAAAAATAGAATATCTAATTTAAATTATTGATTTATGTTGGTTAAATTTTTATTAATTAGAATTCACTAACACATGTTCTAAAGATATTTATTAAAACATATATAAAAAATTATAAGTTGGAGTTTTAGGGTTTAAATTATAAAATATAATTTGAAAGAATTAGTTTTTGCATTCAAAGGTAGTATGTAGTGATTAAAAAAATACAATCATCTTAATTCTTTTTATAATAAGTAAGTATAAATATCGTTAAATTAGAATTTTTAGTAAGTATATTAAGATTATAAAAAATAATTTTAATATAATAAATTTATTACAAGCATAAACTTTTTTTTTAAAAAAAAAAAAAGAAAAGGAAATGGCGGGATGGTGGTCCCCAGAAAGGAAATGATTGTTGGAGAAGGGGAAGTAGAGTCCAGTAGGTGCTATTTTCGGAGTCCACGTGGTTGGCTGAAACAACCACTTCACTCAAGGCTGGCAATCTACAGTTTCACCACGTGGCACAGAGCAAAAGGACACCTCCACAATCTACCCATCACCCTTAATTTCCCCACCCTGTTAACACCGTCACCGTTAGGTTTTGTTTCTGACTGCTCCTCCACACAAACAAACTCTGGTAATCACTTTTAATCATGGTGGAGTCAATGAATAAGTCATATTATTGGTCATTCATTTTCATCATTTCTAATTATAAAAGTTTTCTATTATTATAGGATTTTCTTTTTCTTTTCATAAACAAAGTTATTCCCATCTAAACTTGCTTTAAACATGGAATTAGTTGGTATAGCATTTTTAAAGGATGATGAATTATATTAAGGAGTGGCAAAGCGGGATGGGATGAGTCGTGGGTTCAAAATGCTAGCCCATCTTTCTATGGCAAATTGACGGATCCAGCGAATTATTAGTCCACTCAAATTTATTTATTTTTTAAAAATAATTAAATATATTAAAAATGATATAATAAATAATAATTTATTCAAAATTCATATATAAATAAAAATATTATATTTTTTAAATATTTTTTTCAATTAGCAATACTAATAAAAATTATTCGTTATAATATATATTATTTAATTATTTTAAAATATAAAAAATAAAAATATATAACATAATGTATATAAGAATATAAAATATATAAAGAATAAAAATTACAAATATTAATCTAATATTCTCCTAATATTCACAAATATTTTATAAATTAGAAAATAAAAACAAACACATTAGCCAGCGATACGGGCTTGGCGAATTTTTTTATTTAGTGGATTCAAAATTTAAGTCTAATCTGTCTTTTTTAGCGAGTTTGACGGACCGACGATGGATTCAGCCCGTTTTACCACCCCTACTTGCATGCGATTTAAGTCAATAATCTTAAGCCATGACAAATATACGGGAGTATATATTATTTCTTAAAAAATACAATTATGCTAGGTAGCCAATAAACTTTTGGCCAATGATAATTAACAAGAGGTAAAAGCCCAATAAAATAGAAGAAGTCCAATAAAAATAAAATGAAACCCAAATAAATAATAGTATTTTAAATTTACTGGTTAATATTGGTTATTAAAATGTTGATAACTTAGACTTTTTCTTTTGTAAAATACAAAGTTTGTTTATTATTTATATTTTATGACTTTTATTGTGAATGTTTTATAAACAATTATTACGAATGTACTATTTTTTATTAGCTGATTTATGAGTTAAAAGATATTTGTTACC
Organism: Stylosanthes scabra; assembly: GCA_036250425.1. Lineage (NCBI taxonomy): Eukaryota > Viridiplantae > Streptophyta > Magnoliopsida > Fabales > Fabaceae > Stylosanthes > Stylosanthes scabra. The sequence goes on from JASCZI010272001.1 coordinate 59,092, forward strand.
TATATTTTTCTAATCAATTTATAATATTTATTTGAATTAAAATCATTAATTTTAGAAGATTCCTCCCAAATTGGACATGACTGACTGTTTATCCGGTTTTGGCCAATATATAGCAACAAAACAAAATCGCTGCCTAAACTAAACTAAAGAGAGGGGTTAGCGTGTGTGGGTTAGAAACTTAGAATACATTTATAAATGAAACGGTAGAAGGAGAAAATAACGGGCGGTTAAGTGGAGCCCACTAAAAGCCCGCGGATTCAAGACCCTCTTAGTACCAAAGAGGCCCGGGCCCCACTCTCCTTTCTCCTTCCTCATTTCCCCTCTCTCTATAAGAGTAACGTCCCAGAACATTTCCATTCACTCTTATCTCTCTCTCATTCTCATTCTCGCATTGTCAAAATCTCAGAGCCTACCTATTTTCTCTTTGTTTCTCGAGAAAATTGAAAAAACTCTATCATGGAGCAGTTCAACAACGACGACCTTGAGTACGTTGTGGATGACAACTTCGACGTCTCCGACTTTGAAGACGACGTTGCATTCACCAATGCTTCTAACGGAACCTCCGATTCCGATCATATGGATGACTCCGACCTCGATGACACCTTCCAAACTGTAACGATTAAATTCCGATTTTACTCTCCTTATTTTGTTCTAAGATTGAGATTTATTTTGTTATATATATTCATTTGTTTGGCAGAGTAATTCGAAGACTGATACGTCTGCTTTGGAAGCTAGAAAAGGGAAAGATATACAGGGGATTCCATGGGAGAAGCTTAATTACAGCAGAGAGAAGTACCGTGAGACTCGATTGAAGCAGTACAAGAACTACGAGAACCTCTCGCGTTCTCGCGAGGACCTCGACAAGGTGAACACTTCAGCTGTTGTTTTTTACAATTTCACTTCTCATTCAGATGAAAATTATGGATACTAATTCGTTTCTGAAATTTTGCAGGAGTGTTTGGAAGTGCAGAAGGGGAAGGCCTTCTATGACTTCCAGTTCAACACAAGGCTTGTCAAATCCACAATTGTCCATTTTCAGGTAGAGAGTTTTCTACATTTATACTTCAATTTAGCGGATTCTTAGGCATCTTTGGGGGAAACTGGGCTCCTTCATTTGCACTGCTATGTGTTTGATTTGAACAGAGTCTGCACTCATTTAAAAATTATTAAAAACCTTAAATCCCGGCTAGTGTTCCTTGCTTTGATAAATTTTCATCATCTTTATTTTACTTTGCCAGTTATTACCACTGCTATTTATTTATTTATTTCTTCTTTTGATTTACGGTTATATCATGTGGATATTTGCTACACTGCATCCAGGGAGTTCATATATTTCGTATGCTATTTGGCCGTAAAGAATTTTGCTATGCATAATTTTTGTGCTCAAGTTTTGCAGGATTCAGTTATCTATATTGTTCCTTTGCATACACGGATGGAATTAAAGGCTGCCACCCTTTTATATATGGATTTAAAATCAAATGCCTGTGGGGATTTTTCATGCACTTGTTTCCAATCAACTCATAGTTTGACAACCTTACAAGACTAAATTTCGAAAAACCTTGATCTTTTTACATATACCTGTTGTTTTTGTAAAACACACTGCTGACTGCCCTGGTTATTTCATGAAATTGCCATTTTGTTAAATAAATAAAATTTAAAATGGTAAATTTCAATGTAAAAAAATTTCAGTACGTTTCTGTTTTATAAATTTCCCAGCTTTAAGTCAAAACTTGTTTCGAACCTCTCTTTTTCTCCATTCTAAACAAAATGTTTCTCAAGCACTATACCATAACATTATGTACACTTCAGTTCTTGGAATTTTAAATTTTGAAAGGAAGTATCTTCATAGATGCCAAATATTGTTCCCTACAGAAGATAGTTTCATGCCTATTTATGGATATGGATGCATCAAGGCTATGGTATGACTTGAAACTTACAAAATGATTTGGTGATTTTCCAGTGGGAAGAAATTTTGTTACACTTGTGATATGTGTTTACATCCAAGAAATGATAGACTAAAATGAATTTCTGGTATATCAAATGAATTGCTGATTAAAATTCAGTACCTATGAATTGCATAATAGCATACTGTTGCTATTGTAATTTAGCCAAGTCATGAACTATGAGAGACTATCACTTGAGTTTTCTTTTCTTTTTTTTTTTTGAACCAGAAGATTTTTATTTTTATTCTTGAATAGCTATTACTGGTAGAAGGGTGATTTTGCACCATATGAAACTTCTGACTATGCAACCATTACCATACCTTCATATTTACTGCTTGTCTTAAGTTCTGTACTAACACAGTTCCACACTTGTCTTTATAACTTCATTGGTGTGACAACAACATTTAGTTAATAATTCTTAAGTCAAGGCTATTGTATGACTTGAAACTTACAAAATAATTTGGTGATTTTCCAGTGGGAAGAAATTTCTTACACTTGTAAGATGTGTTTACATCCAAGAAATGATAGACTAAAATGAATTTCTGGTATATCAAATGAATTACTGATTAAAATTCAGTACCTATGAACGGCATAATAGCATACTGTTGCTAATTGTAATTTAGCCAAGTCATGAACTATGTTTCCTTTTTTTTTTTTAACCAGAAATTTTTTATTTTTATTCTTGAATAGCTATTACTGGTAGAAGGGTGATTTTACAACGTATGAAACTTCTATGCAACCATTACCATACCTTCATATTTACTACTTGTCTTAAATTCTGTACTAATACAGTTCCACACTTGTCTTTATAACTTCATTGGTGTGACAACAACATTTAGTTAATAATTCTTAAGGCAAGATGTCTTAAAAAAGTTTGGCTTCTTACACGATGAAGGACTTTGGATTCTGTCATGTTTCCTGTTATTATGTCTTATTTTTATTTAGATTACTTTTTAATTGATATATATCTCTGCAAATAAGTCTTAACCTGTTTCTGCATCTGGGCCTTTTATTTCTCTTATTATGTCCGCTTTTAGCAGGTTGGAAGTGAGCAGCTTGGCAGAGCATTATTTTATGGTATGATAGGAAAATTATATGACCACATTTGAGAGGGATCTAACAATATTTTTTAAACTTCTTAGCGTTGACTGTTGATTTGCCCTTATCAAGAAGGGCATTGCCTCTTCGTGTTTGGCTGTATATTTCTGGTATATTATTGTTGATTACTTGTGTAGATGCTTTTGTTTCAATTAACATTTATGTATTTATGTATAGATCACTTATTTTGTTTTCAAAAAATTATTGGCTATTTCACATAAGTGTGGATTCCATATTTTATCATCATAAAGCAATTGATCAATTTGTTGGAAAGATGTACGGTTCTGGGTTAAAGGTGTTATATTTTCTAGCTGGGCTTAGATCGTACAGTCTCATTACACATGGGTAGTTAGGTTCCTGATTGTCGTGATTTTGCATGATTGTTCAATATAAGTATAGCTTATTTTCTTCCTGTTTCTTTACCACTTGGGTGATAACATTGATGTGATCAATATGTTTCTTATCTTTGCAGCTGAGGAATTTATTGTGGGCAACATCCAAGCATGATGTATACCTTATGCAAAACTACTCTGTGATGCATTGGTCCTCGTTACTACAAAGGGGTAAAGAAGTTCTTAATGTGGCCAAACCCATTGTTCCGACCCTTGTACGTGGCCTACTTAATTGATCACCCGTATGCTGTGTTCCCTTTGTCCTTAACTCACTGGATTCTGAGTGATATGGTGTGTGTTTGCAGGGGCGTCCTGGACTTTTAGCTCAGCCTGTATCCAGAGTTCAAATAAGCACCATGGCAGTTAAGGAAAATTTGATGGTGGCAGGTGGCTTCCACGGCGAGCTCATTTGCAAGGTAGGGTACAGACCAAATATCTTAAAACTGAGTATAACATGAGGCCCACTTTCTTATTCGTGTGTTAATTGTGGACCAGAATTTGCGGCATCCTGGCGTTGCATTCTGCAGTAAAATAACTACAGATGATAATGCCATAACCAATGCTGTTGATGTTTACCGCAATCCAAGGTAAACGCAGAACCTTATGCTTGAGATGTTGGTTTTTTGTTCTGTTTTGCTTTGTGACTAACCCTTCTCTTTGCAGTGGATCGCTGAGGGTTGTTGCAGCCAATAATGATTCCCAAGTTCAGATTTTTAATGCAGAAAATTTTGCTTCCCTGGGTTGTTTTAAATATGATTGGTCTGTTAATGTGAGTGTCATCAACTGTTATTGCTGTTGCTATAAATCTTCATCTCGGGCAACACTTTCAAAAGCACTAATCGCGGTTTTACACATTTGCTTTTGTAGAATACTTCTGTCAGTCCGGATGGAAAGTTGATGGCTATTCTTGGTGACAGTGCTGAGTGCTTGTTAGCTGATGCTAACTCCGGGAAGGTACGTTATTTTCTTAAAAACTATCCGTAATGTTCTAATTTAATTCCAGATTTTAACTGTTTTATATTGTATCTTGCAGGTTACTGGGACCCTAAAAGGGCACTTAGACTACTCATTTTCGTCTGCTTGGCACCCAGATGGACGAATATTAGCTACGGGGAATCAGGACACAACATGCAGGTTATGGGACATAAGAAACCTTTCAGAGTCCATAGGTGTTCTTAAGGGAAGAATGGGTGCAATAAGAGCCTTAAGGTTCACATCTGATGGGCAGTTCTTGGCCATGGCCGAGCCAGCAGACTTTGTGCATATATTTGACACCAAGTCTGGGTATGTGCAAAGTCAAGAGATTGATCTATTTGGTGAAATTGCTGGGATATCGTTTAGCCCGGACACAGAGGCCTTGTTCGTTGGTATTGCTGACCGCACCTATGGAAGCTTGTTAGAGTTTATCAGAAAACGCCACAGTAATTACCTTTCCTCTATGTTTTAATTGAGTGGAGTGTACCTCCAGGCTCCAGATGTACAGCGAGCTATACTCCATGTCATACAAATAAGTTTTATGCAATGGGTTATTTTGCTGTTCAATTTTATAAGCAAGTTGTAAATTTTTCCTCTAGGGACCGGCTTATCTCAGAGAGAGCTCCACCATATTATCTATCAGCTTTCTTTTTTTCCCCTTGTATAAAAACCTTGATTGCTATTGTAACCTATGATATATGCAATCTTTCCACTTGATACATTCCCAGTGTGTCATGTAGTGCACGTATTCAAAGGATTAGAATGAAGTTGTTTTTGCTTTGCCAAAATTGGTATAAATGAGGGTCTGGAGTATTCTAAAGGCAAAGATGATAAGTGATAAGATTAATTCTTTTGAAAAGTAAATATTTTATGGCCGACCCGATTATGACGTTTATATGTTCCGATAACGTTTGAACCGCTATGGTGAAAGTGGAAGTCGCTTGCTAACAAGAAAAGAAACCCCGTTAGAGACGTGACGACTCTCCTGAATTTTAATATTTATGATAGCCATTAATAAAATAAATTGACAAGACGCAATTATTATTTAACATATCTACTATCTAATTACTTTGATCAAATGCAAACTGACAGCCACCCACGAAGCCGTGCCTGAGTTTAAATAATTTTATACAAAGTTAACTATATGAAAATATCTACTTCAAACTCTGCATGCTGAGTGTCTTCCTCGAATTGTCCAGGAACTAGCAAGCTAAAACTGAGGTGTAGCCCCTGGTGACACTGACTGAGCAATTACGAAAAGGAAAGCTCTTAACCCAAGAGAATGACAGATGGGGAATAGTCAATTAGCCATTAGTCAAGCAAGTAGCACAAGCCTTCAGCACCTCACCACCAAGTTAAAAACTCAATGCCAAAAAAGTGTACTTTTGATATTTTTTTATTGCCACTTTGTGGGAAATATGAAAATCAAACCAGTTCATTAGATGGCCAAATTAGAAATATCAAAACATGATTTGGGAAAAAAATTTTAACTATCTTTTTCGCATTGCTGTCCGCGAGAGCTCTATGAGATAGTTTGCCAAAGAAATAAGTTAGTAACTCACGCATTCTATCTTGCTTTTGTTTAATTTGATTTACTATTAGTTGCGTATTGATGGTCCAACCTTGCACATGCATCGATTTATCAACTCAACTAATATTCTTAGTTAAACCTACAAGTCTAAACAATGACATATTTCATTATACAATATTACGAACTTCAGACTAATATATTTAGGAAAAAAAATTAGGAAGTCAATACATTATGATTAATAGAAAGTCAACACAAAATTACAGATGATAGCTCACATAAATTTTGAATGATAACTTAATTATTGACTCCGTAATAGCTCTTTTCGTAGTATTAATTTTTTTTTTTGGGCACAAATACTAGAATTGGATAAAGATTAGTGATTTTTACTAAATTTATAAAGAATATCTGCATTTTGTTTTTGGTCATGTTCATTTTTGTTTAGAATCTCTTTTTTTTTCCCAATACGCGATGCACACCCACACACTACTACATATCGAAGCTCTTTTATTTTTGGTCATTAGATAGAAGCTCCGTGTTTTTGGACAACTGATAGAATTATTTTTTTTGTTAGAATAGAAGCTATTTTTCAATCAATAGAAATCGAGTTTGCTACTATACTGGGCCCTAATTGGACAGAGTCAAGCCTATTTGTAACATGTCTAGCTATGTTAGAAGCCTGAACTGCCATAACAAAAAAAAAAAGGAAACTGAATTGCTTTTAGATCCAACCACATCACCTAACACAGGTGCATGTATACAAGAGATGATGTGCTAAACGAGGCACTCAGGCATATGAAATTAGTTTAGGCCTGTTGAACCTTAATACCCTCCAACAAAAATAGATTGCTTTCAGACCGAAAAAGGAAGCTTAATTGAATTGACAGCCTCGTGGATCAAAGAAACGAAGTGAAGGCAACCAAATTCGGATTTGGTGGAGAAAATGTTTGATTGATTACATAGAATGCTAGTTTTCATTATTTAATATTCATCATACAGTTACACAGAAGCACTTATGCTCGTTGAAGCATGCAGCTAAATAAATAAATACGAAAGAGAAGGAAGGAATCAACTAATAATATTGATACCTACCTTCACATATAATAATAAGAATGGAGACAAACACATTCAAAACAAACATATACTTCAATTGGAAAGCTAGCAAGTTAAAATATGATCAATTGATGAATTTCCTTTGAGGGATATAGAAATCAGTGACATGCTCCTTCCACTTGTTGTCATCAAGATAAACCTCATAAAAGCTCACTTCCCCACTCGATCTGATGCTTAAGGCAGCACTACTCCTAGTACCATATAAACCCTACATCATGGTTTCATTTGGTAAATGGTAATTATAAATTATTTTGCTTTGAAGGGATTCAATTTAAAGGTGCAAATAAGTCTAGATTTTTGTTACCAGTGGGGTATCTACTTCAACAAAAATGGAGCTAAGATTGTATTCCCAATCAGGAGAGCATATGTGAGGAAGAAGGCTTTTCTCTGCTTTCACTCTGTCCTTCATCAGATTTTCAACTACCTCCTTTGCAGGTATTTCTTCTTTCCCATATTTAGCTACTACCTCTTCTTTGAAACTTGATTCAAGCCGTTTAGCCTGCCACAAAGAAACATATCATTACTATGTTTCTTAATTCTTGCTGCATACCATTCTTGTAAAATGAGCTAAAAAGTTTGTGTAAATTGATGATTTTTTTTTTTCGGCAAGTAAATGATTTCTTACAATTACATTTGTGTTATTTGAACCTTAATTTTTTTTCAAAAAGAATACAGTAATATATATTTTACTTATATATGTGACGTCTACCATATAATGATTAAATCAGTTTTTTTTTTTTTTTTTTTTTTTTTTTTTTTTTT
>JASCZI010272001.1:66997-86846 GCA_036250425.1 Stylosanthes scabra
AATCATGTTACTAACTCATACATGCAGCATAATGAGTTCCTATATATCCATTACTTGAGTTCCGTCAAATTTCGAATATAGATGTGATCATACATAAGATAAGTTGATTGTCAGTTGAGCTAAGATCTAGATCATACTTAATTTTTTATTTTATTTTATTTTTGGTGAGCTAGAAGGGCTATAGGCCCATTTTTTTATTTTTTTTTTTAAACTATAAAGTAACCTTATGCCATGGTGAGTCCAATTTGTCGTTTGAGAGTACATGGAGGCCTGAAGGAACCTCTTGAATGGTTATGGGCTGTCCTTTGGGCCTATTTGAGATGTAAACCATTGATTTGGTGGTAATATCAGCCACTATTAAGTTGAACCCATTATAATAGTGAGCCTCTGTTTTCAGGCTTTCTGCAAATTCTTGTGGATGCTTTTCACTCTGCAAAAAAAAAAATCTTCATTCACAACAACTTTGATACACCTCATTAATTATTAGTTTGCACAGCTCTTGGCTAATACATCATTCTTCATCATAGCATTACCCGAAATTAAAATACAATGCAATATGTCATGTGCCCCTAAAATCGTGCCTCTACTAAGTCCAAAGAAAAATATGAGAATATATATATATACCTTTAGAAATAGGAGGGGTAGGTCTCCTCTGCTTTTGGCTTCTGGGAGGGTATGGAGTTCCAAAACATTGGTAAGAAAAGCCAGTCTTCCATCTCTGGAACAAGCCAACCATGTCCCCATTGCTATCTCGTCTCTTCCTCCAAGAATATCTTCACAATCCTCCCACCATGCCACTGGCTTCGTAGGCCTATTATGATACTCATCTCTGTTGTTCAAAAGAAAAAATGGGTACAGTGGGTGTGCTTGCCAAAGAAACAAAGCTATACACATTGTTCAGAGATTCCTTGAAGAATCAAAACAAAACATAACAATTCACATCACTTGCAAAACTGTGTATGTATATATAGAGCATCACGTTCAACTAATTTTGCATGCACATATTGAATTCTTTCTTAAGTGCTGGACACATGCCTTTAATTATTACATCTATATATCAATTAAGTTACCTTGCTAAGTTGGCAAAAATTTCATCCATTATTGAAAAGCTAAGTAGCTAAATTGAAACAAACACAGCTTTGTCACACTTACGCAACTACGTAGACAAGCATTTATGATCGCGCTTGAGTACAACATAGAACCATATCCATTAACATTACTTCCATTAACATTACTCTCATCTGCTTCCTACTTCCTAGCCGCAGAACTATAAGCGTTACTTGAAAGAAAAAATAAATTTACTACTAAACATGTTTATTACTGAATTTCATCATTTAGTCACGTGTATATACATCACATTGAGACATGCATTTTATTACTATATAGAATGTAAATGGGCATTATACTACGCAATTCAGTCCAACATATCAAATATCTGTTGATATTCTTCCCGACAATTTTGCTTCTCACGGTGACCCAACAATTGTCAAAATCTCCACTGTTCAAAATGAAGAATCAAATAAAGCGAACGTGTTGTCCAAATTTCAAGCCAATTCAACGATGAATGAATGAAAAACTGATGACTAAAGTTGTTGTCTTGGAAAAACGAAAATGGATTTATCTTCCTTTCTCTCTCAAAGTGGCTAGTGGCTACTCTCTCGTTCCAAAACCTCACAAATCTGATTGCTATGTGTGAGTAGAGGCAACACACCCTAAAATGAGTTGGACTTGGGCATCACTAAGAGAGAAACCCAACCCAACAATATCAGTTTTCAATTTAGCTTTCTAATTCATCATTTTATGATAAATTTTGTTTGTCCATTTTCTAAACTATATGGCATTAATTGATATAAGTTGCTTTTCGGTGAAAATGAAGCAAAAATTAAAAAGAAGACGATACTCTAGAGTCTGGACTGTGGAGTTATACTATGGCTTCTAGCCCCATAAAGAGTGGATAACATAAAGGTAGATGTAGGTATTGTAGCATGATGGTAGTAACTCTAGCTAGTACAAATAAAACTGCTTTGGTGGTATCTCCAGAAGAAAGGAAGAAAAAAAGAGAAAAGGGGAAGTCCTTTGCCTTGCTTTTCTTTATTGTTACAGTTCAGATGATGATTGTTACCATAGAAAAAGTTATATGAAACAAGTGTTTATTAAATAAGATCCCATGCAGAGCATTTTTCCGGATGTGGGAATGTGGAACCCTTTGGCGGATGAGTGTGGTTGACCTGAGTGAATAATTGGTAGATGAAGGGGTATGTCCAATTTAAAGAAACAATAATTTGGACAGTTCTTAAGTCCTATTTCTATGATTTGATACTCTGCTAGCCCTATAAATGAGCCACCATTTTTGGACTAACATAAACCTAATTAATACAATTTTTTTGTGGGGTCTCACAATAAAGAACATATGTGATATGCCAAAACCAAAAAGAAACAAATCACAAAAACTTATACACCATAGCGTAGAGAAGAAGAATATATATACTAAAAATACTTAAATTTTAAAGACTGATATTAAAATTTTAGTTCTAATTTCTACTATCAAATATAATACGAATTTCAATCTCCTATCTCAATCTTAGTCCTCAAAACAAATATATTCATAAAGTTTAATTTTGATACAATCAAATTCATATTTTTATTTGACATTTAAAGCAAAGATAATATATAATTGGTTATTATGTAAAATTCTTTTATCATGATGATATATATAAATTAAATTCTTCTCTTAATTTTTTTAAAAGTAAATCATATCTTTAATTGCTTTGAATTCTGTCAAGATTAATATTTGTCTTGAGTAACTTTGAAATTCCATAAGTTTTAAGACAAATATTTAATAAATACAGTTTCATATGTTACTTGTACATGTATGTATTAATATTTGTGTTGCATTTTTTTACTTTCCTTTTATCTACGATGAAACACTTCTTTAAATGAGACAGCACATACGAAAATATCTTTTTGGATATACATGAATCCAAATATCTAAATCTAAAATTGATGGTAAATTTAAGATGAGTTGCACTTGCATGATAGGCCAATATAATTCCATTTTATGTTAGGTGTCTAATGCTTGTGGCACCAAGTTGAGACATTGATATCTGGATTTTGTTCCCGACAAAGGTGGCAAAAGCTTCACCATTAGAATTTAGAAGAACAAGGAGAAGGAGAAATTCCTTAATTGAAAACATTTGAATTAATTAAAGTGTTAAGAATATATTAATATCTATTAGTATCAATTATCATATTCGTATTTATTAGTTTGATATTATTCATAATTATAGAATATTAGGTTATTATTACCACTATTCTCTCTTTACCTATAAATAGGTTAGTCTATTGTGTTGTACTATAGATAATTCATACACAACTCTCATATAATTCTAATAGATAATCTTTTTTTATTGTGTATTCTCTCTTCCTTTTTCTAACATGGTATCAAGAGTGTAGGTTCTTTTCATTTTTTTCTGATGGGGATTACACCTTGGTATCCTCCTTGAACTCTATGAGTTTATTTATTTTGTTCTTAGCTCACAAATTTATTTTTCTCTCCTCTTGTTCTTTTTTTCTTCTTTCTTGATCATTTTTTTTTTTATTATTGTTTTTTCACCTTGACAGTTTCGCTAGTCTTTTTGTAGGAGTTGTGTCTCCATCTCGATAGTTTCTCCAGTCTCTTTGTGGGAGTTTTGTCTCCACCTCGACAGTTTTTCAGTCTTTTTGTGGGAATTTCGTCTCCACCTCGGCAGTTTCGCCAGTCTCTTTATGGGAGTTTCATCTCCACCTTGGCAGTTTCGCCAATCTCTTTATGGGAGTTCCGTGTCCACCTTAGTAGTTTCTTCAGTCTCTTTGTGGGAGTTCCGTCTCCATCTCAGCAGTTTCGCCAACCTCTTTGTGGAGTTCCGTCTCCACCTCGTTATGGCAGTTTCGCCAATCTTTTTGTGGCAGTTCCATCTGCACTCTTTTGGCAGTTTTGCCAATTTCTTTGTGCGCGGCAGTTCCATCTGCACCCCGTTTCGGCAGTTCGTCTACATCCCGTTCCAGCAGTTCCGTCTGCACTCGTTATGGCAGTTCCATTCTACACCCGTTGTGGCAGTTCCATCTGCACCCTAATTTTAATTTCTCTATGACAATTTTGTCTGCATCTTTTGTAGTCAATTTTTTTTTTTTAGAATAAGTTTCAAACTCAAGTTGGCACTTGAGTTTGAGAGGGGATGTTAAAAATATATTAGTATCTATTAGTATCAATTATCATATTCGTGTTTTTTAATTTGATATTATTCATAATTATAGGATATTAGATTATTATTACCATTATTCTTTTTTACCTATAAATAGGTTAATCTATTATACTGTACTACAGACAACTCATACATAATTCTCATATAATTCTAATAGATAATTTTTTTCTATTGTGTATTCTTTTTTCCTAAATCTAGGAACTCAAGTCTGATCCGATCCATCACTTTCTCACACATCCTAATAGCAACAGATTGAAACAACTCCTTATTTTACTACCAATCTTTCTCGATTAATACTATAAATATAGGTTCGTCTTCCTTTGCTCAACAATGTCTACTCAATTTTCAGCAAAAATATTTCTATTTCTAATCTTTTAAATGTGTACAAATCCCAAGTAAATATTTTCTCTCTCTTTGGTTACAATTCTTGAGTTTTTTTCTTTTATGTTTTTGGACTTAAGTCTTGCAAGGTTTTGGGCCAATGAATCAAAAGATCGAGAAGAGGATTCACGACGGCATTTAGACCCAATCATTACCCAACAAGTTCCAATGTTGAACCCAGTATGAAAAATTGACTACCCAAAAAAAATGGAATTCTTTTGTTTTTTATCAGTTTATTTTTTGTGCCCCTCCTCCTTGATCCTGCTTCTCTTTTCTTCCTTGGGTTAGGCCCCGTTGTTTTACCAAAAACATTCATATGCATAAAAAAACAGAAAAAACCAAAACCGACCCTAAAATTAATTGATTGATATATCTTATCTACGGGGCCCCATACCCTAGAGAGGGCGTTGAAAGTTGAAACTTGAGAAGGAGACACATGAGTGTGAGACCGTGAGGTTCTTGAATCTTGAAGAAGGACATGGCCATACCTGGGCCTGGGGCTGGGGCTGGGGCCCGGGGGGCCCTCTCCCTCTTTGACGGAGTCAACAGTCATACTAGCGGGTGTCGGCAGGCATAAACTTCATTACTTAAAGCGGTAAAAAGAACAAAAAAAATATGGTGAAGAAAACTTTAATGCCTGTCACCTCCCTCAATTTAAGGTTAAAGTATTTGTTCAAAAGATATCAAACTCAAAATGAATATAACTGATTGATTACTACATTTTACCTACAGCTTAATGCTTGAATAATGGTTTCTTAAAACAAAGTATGTATACAGTAATTTGATTTCTATAATATTCAACACATTTTTTTAATTCTTCTAAAATATAAACGCGAGTTTAATTTGAATTTTTTTGTTAACATTGTTGGTTAATATAACTACTAATCTGTCACTGTACTTAACATGTTGTTGCTGTTTATCCGACGAATGACTTATATTTTCATTAGCGAAGTAAGTGATATAAACTTTCGAGAAACATTTTTTGCACTTACTTCTTTACATACAAGAATTGAGAAAAAGACAATAAGATGAGTAACGCATGAGTAGATGATGAACCCAGCGGATTTGAGTTTGATAGTAACGTCTAGTAATTGTTTCCAAATCATCTTGATTCTTCTTCACGAAATATTATTTTCCCAAATTATTGTGTGTCAAGAAGATCTTTCAAGCCTACAAGTTTTACCAATCTGTGTTCACATTATCAAATAAATGGTTGAAAAAGATAGACCAAGAAACTCTTTTTGTAATTGTACACTTAGTCTTAAATACTTCATTTAAGTAATTACAAATTTGATAAACATGGACAATTATTTCTACAAAATTATAAACACTATAAAAGTGTTAGGAGCTACACGACTTTGGAAGAACCATTCCCACAAAAGTAGTGAGAATTCTCCATAAATAGTTTATTTTTTTCAGTTAGTTGTCTCTCAATAAAAGCATCATTATTATTATGAGTTACAAAACCTTGAAAAAAATATCACTACAAAAGTTAGCTCAAGTGGTGAGATACCCCAAAGCCTTATAATGCTCTTTTTAAGAGGTTGGCTTCTTAAGTAATAACGTAGAACTGGTAACAAAATATCTCTTCTTTTATTATTATTTTTTTAAAATGTTATTTAATTTCTCCAAATATAACCTTCCAAAGTGGAAGTGTTGCAAATTTTGGAACACAAAGTCTTTTTCTAACCGCGAAAATGAAGTAGTAGTTAAAACTGTCTTAGCTGCCCGAGGTTAACTAAACCCGCAAGCAATGAAGAATGTGATGGGAGTGTTTGAGGTCAAGAGATATATAGACAAAAAATAAAATGGAATTTGACTGGAAAAAACGGGTTGCGTTTCTTTGTATGTGAAAGATGGAAGAAAAAGCAAAGAAAAAAGATTGTGGTGAATTGTGTAAATGACAAAAGAAGGGAAGCTTTAGGCGCATGCTATTACTACCTGCTCTCTCTTTTGAAACATTCCAACCTCTTCCCTCAATTCCAACTTCCAACTTCAAATTATATTATGAATTCTTTCTCCTTTAACCTTGATTAATTCTCCTTCTCCTCTGTCCCTCTAAACCAAAACCATTCAAAACCAGAAGATACTCTCTTTCAATTTATTATTAGATTAGATATAATATTATCTAAGTTCATTAACTATTTATGACTTATATAAAAAAGTTTTTATATAAAAATATTAGTTAAGATAGTATATGACTTAGATCAGTAGAAAAAGAAATAATTAGTGTTTTCACCCTTAAGATTTCACTGAAAAATTATCCCTAACTTTTTTTTCGTTTGAAATGATTTCTAAGCTTTTAAATAAATTTAAAATCATCATTTTACATTTTTATCAAAAAAACTTTATATCCAATGCTTTTCTAAGTTCAACCCTATCTCTTCTTTCTCTTTCTTTCTCTCATTTTTTGATTTGGTTGAAAATAATGTGTATAAAAAATTTCACATTGTTTGATGTAAGAAATGTGAGTGGGTCTTATATTATAAATAGAGACTTAAGTTGAAGATTTCAAGTGCACCAAATCAATACACATTGTATGACTTTTAAATTCCTTCTTGTACTTTAGAGTTATTAGAGTGTAGAGAGTGTAGTCATTGAGGGTGTGTAAAGTGCTTGATGCCGGAGTAAAAAATATTAGAGGACTTTATAATATTTTCTTGGTTATCATTTGACAACTACCGTGGTTTTCTCTCTGCTTTTGGATTTCCACGTTAATTCTCTTGTGTTGTAATTATGTTATTGTTCTTTCTTACTTCTCTATTTTAATCCTCCATGATCGCGATGTCCAACACTCATCTCTTCTCTTTCAATCTCGCGAGATGATTGATCACATACTCACTCATCAATGATCATCACTTCTAGAGATTGAGAAGGGAAAAGAGAGAAGAACTATAGTTAGAGAAGTGTAATTGGACAAGAGTGTTTTCGTAATAAAAAAGTGAAATGATAATTTTAAATTAATTTTAAAATTTATGAATCATTTTAAACGAAAAAAAATTAAAGATAAAATTAATTTTTTAGTTAAATCTTATGGATCAAAACAGTAATTATTCCTAAAAAGAATTATTTACTCCCTATTTAATCAAAAATATAAAAAAAAAAAACATTTCTTCTTAATTTAGTAATAAATATATAATTGCTATACTCTATATTTTGTGTAATTATAAATAAGAGTATATTGTTTTTTGGTTTTTCAAGATATCTTTCGATTCGACAGGCCGAAGATTAATTCTCTGTGGATTTGAGCTTCATTTAAAGATTTAATTTGTCGCTAGTTAATTGATTGCTACATTCATAAGGCGGGATTCTAATCCCAGCCAACACTTGCTTAAGCGAAATAGTGAGCTAATTATTAGACGAACTTGGTTAAATAAGAGAATATTGTTATGATACCCCACATAAATACCAATTCAAGAAATTGAGTATGCTAAAATAATTATAATTGACTGTTTCTTCCTTGTCCTAAGGCTTTTGAAACGATAAAAAATGATGGAAGGGGAGAAGGAAGGAGGGAGTGGGATATACGATAAAGATGATTATGTGGGATGAATGATGCATGTGGAGTGCCGTGAAAAAAGTTAAAATTGGAGTAACTGAATGCCCCTAGGCCCCACCAAATCTCTTACAAATATCTTTGGCTGTGACTTGAAAATGACGCCGACATTATTTCATATCTTACTCCCATTTCCTCATCAATGGTCCCAAACAATTCAATTCCTAAGCTTATAAACAACGCAACCCACGTTCTAATCAATCACACCCTTCTTCCATCCCTTTCCAGCTCAACAAACTTGAAAATTTCTCAGCAACATGACAAACTCATCAATTAATTCTTCATTAGAATATAAACCTTGTATTTTTCATCATTTCTGACTTTCTTCATCATATTATATATGCTACCTCCTATGTTTGCTTTTCTTTCATTCCATGCTTGCTTCCTAAATAGTTTGTTGCCTTCCTACCTGTATAACCTCTAACTTTTGTTATTAAATCAAAATTGCATTGTTTTAACTTGCTTTCGGTTTTGTGTATTGAATTAAAGATTATGGTAGGTGTACACAAAAATCAGTCATCAGCGATAATATATATTGAAATATAAAATACACGTTAAGAGTGAATTAAATTATATATATATTTTATATTTCAATGTATATTATACATTAATCATTGAATTTGATAGCTGATTTGATTTTAGTGTACAAATAAAATTGTTGTTGAATTAATAATAATATAAAAAAACCTTTAAAATAAGAAGGAGAACTAAGTGTTATTGTTAAATTTAAGAATGATTAAAGTGTTATTTTATTATTTTACTAAACGCTTTATCTTAGGAGTGTTTGATAATGTGATGAAATATGGTACACTATAATTGATGAGATTTTCTTATTTAATTATTTAGTAAAAAATAATTATATATGTCAGTTTAATATACGAAATACGATGAATACATGAAAATATATTTGTGGTGTCTATTGATTATATAATACCACGAATAAATTTGACAACATGCACTGAGATGGGGGAATCTTAATAAGGAATCTTGTTTCGTTTTGAAACTTTTGTACGAAATAATGGCGATTTCATGGTTAGAAATCAGCATTGGAAATGGCATCAACATTGACACTCTATGATTGCGCAATTTAAGGAAGAACAACTATAACAGGGATGGGACTGATAACCAATATCAATATCAATATTAAGAAAAAAAATTTTTTTAAGGATTAATAAAGGATACGTAGATTTTCATGTATAAATGTATAATACTGTCTTTCTAATTGAGGGTTTACTTTTCAAGTTTTGTTAAGAACAAAAATTATAGCTAATTACTAATATATATGCAGCTTAATTTTATTAGGATCCAATTTAACTCTGATTTCATGTGAATCTTTCCAAATAAAACAGCTGGATGCTTTCAATCCGTGAAGGTCAGGTGTGGTGAATATTATATTATTAGGGGTGACAAATTTCGAAGCATATGTTGAAGAAAATTGGTTAAGAATGTGAAAGACAAATTGACAGCACCTAAATTTAGCGTATCAATGTGATGTGAGTAATTGTCCACTTTAGTCTATCAAGTATCAATCTTAGTGGTTAGAGATTGCACGAGAAAAGTAACACAAATCATGAATAACAGTGCTTTTCATACGTACCAATTGGAGAGAAAAGTAATTCAAATTATGGGTCACATTACAGTCCTTCATTGCTGAATCAGATTAAGCTTAGCTTTATCGTGATACCCTTTTAACATTTATGTTGGGAATTTTTAAACTTATTTGCATATAAAGTACACATGGTCCAAAGAAACACAAAAATCGTAGCAATGCAAGTTGTAGTAATTATTTTAATAATGTTAACTTATCGTTTATTAGTTTCTTAACATTTTCTTTGTAGATTTACTTTGGCCTGGCTTTCATCTTTGTTTATAATCACTCGTCGTATATATTGAAAAAGTTAATGCAATCTTTTTATAAAAAAAATATATATTCCATAACCTTAAGAAACAAGGATCTGTCTATGATGGACCTAATCTTTAGTGAACCTAATAGAATATTCCTTTTGTATGGTTTATATTGCATTTGGAGTGTGAGATTTGATTTTATGATGTGACCTCTCTTTTATTCTGTATTTGCAGACCAATCTCAGCAATAAAAGCTGGTTGGACCAATTTAAATGTGTTGAGATGTTAATGCAACCCTTGTTTTTAGTGTGGGCTTCGACTTTCTATGTGAAATTTATGATAGTAATTTTTAATCTTTGTTTATTATATATGTAGAATTAAGTATAAATTTGTGCATATTAATGTAGTAATAATTTAAAATTTATTAAATTACGTTAATTTTATTTATATATCTAGAATTATCTAAAAATGTTGAAATATTTTGAATTAGTGAATAATTCATTTGAAATATGTTTTACATTAAGTGTATGTAAAAAGTATTATTTAATTTGATAAAATTATTTAATGATGTGTATAAAAATATTTAATTATTTGTGTGTATATTATTTTTATATTTTTTAGTAATATGGTATTATTTACAGCTAATTATATAATTTGTTTAACAATAATTAATTATAAAATTACGTAATTAGTTAAATATCTAAAATATTCCTTAACATATTAAAATTAGATTTTGTTCCAAAATAGCAAAAGAAACATGTCAGCCTTTAGGAAGGGATGCATATACAATACACTGGGCAAGTGCCCCCAACTTTGAAATTATTACATTACTAATATATGGATATGGATATATATAGTAAATGCCCCGTTATTTTAATTACTTGCTCTATTATTAATAATATTTTAAATTTGCTTCCATATTCACTCTTAAAATGTAATTGTCTAAATAAATTCTAGTTGTTTATTTTGTTATTTAACTATTTATTTTTAATAAAAGATACAAAAATTTATTTTTGTGTTTTAAAAATTATAATAATCACATTTTACTACTGTTTCTCTATGAAAAAATTGCATTTTTTAATTAATGATAATAAGAAAAGAAAGATAGAAGCTGGATATACTATTTTCAAATTTAAATAAGATACACAAAATTTAATTGTACAAAAAGTTACTCTTAATATTATATTAAAATAAGTAAATTTAGCATACCATTTGTTTTTCTTGTTTGTTGTCTTCAATATACCATTTGTTGGTTACTAAATTTATTATTTAATATTTTTACAATATAAAAATAGGAGAGAATAGTTTATAAAATTTAATTTCAATGCATCGTCAGTGTAAAAGAGTTTTACACATATATTTAATCAGGTGTTATCACATTATCAAAAATAATTAATTTTTAAACCCACTAATTCTAAAGTCATATAAATGCATGAATCCGATTGAATGACGGTGTATAATATATATCAAAATTAAATTCTAATTTATAACCCCTTCTTAAATTATATTAGTTATTATTACTTTCATATATATACACACACACATTGGTGTTTTATTAACTTTTGTCCCATTAATTAAAATTTATGAATCCGTGAGGCCTTCATTAGTCTATTTTCTATCCTAAATGTATTTATCTTTATCTGATTCCTTCTCAATCATTAATCTACTTTTTCTTTATATATACTAGACTAATGCTCACACTTAGCTAAGTAAACAATTAAATATTAATAAACTAAAACTTTCATATTATGCAAGTCAACAACACCAAAACTTAATTTAGGAAGAAGAAGAAATGAACAAATAATCAAAGTTGCAATACTTACCCAAGGCTCATTAATCAATGGTCAAGTACTAGTTGCTTATTTTATATAAATAGATTTAAAAAGTTTTACTGAAAAATAACTAAGTAAATAATTACATATGAATAAACAAAAAATTTTTGTTAGAAACATAATTATTATTTTGGTTAAAAAAGAAAGATTTTATGAAGCATCATGATGACGTGAATAGTAAAAAGATGAAAATATTAAAAAAAGAGTAATCATGAGTAATGATTATGTTAAAATTTAAAAAAAAAAAAAAAGGAAGGAACGAAGAGGCGGTGCATTTCCACCGCCATGTGCATAATATATATATGTGGTTTGTGATGTGCATTGTGTGTGAGTGATGAGTGAAAACAAGTGAGGTGTGTGAAAGTGTGTCTCAAGAGAAAAAGAGAAAGTGAGGTGAGTGATAAAAGGAAAAAGTGAGTGGGGATGGTAAAGTGGATATACAGAAAATTCACACTAATGACAACCTTGCGGATATTATGACAAAGCCAATCAACGCAGACAAATATGGTTGGTGCAGATCTTCTCTTGGCCTACTGAAATTGTGAGCAGCATGAACATACCAAAATAATAATTTTGAGTGGGAGCTTGTTAAAAACATAATTATTATTTTGGTTAAAAAAGAAAGATTTTATGAAACATCATGATGACGTGAATAGTAAAAAGATGAAGATATTAAAAAAAAGAGTAATCATGAATAATGATTATGTTAAAATTTTTTTTTAAAAAAAAAGGAAGGAACGAAGAGGCGGTGCATTTCCACCGCCATGTGCATAATATATATATGTGGTTTGTGATGTGCATTGTGTGTGAGTGATGAGTGAAAACAAGTGAGGTGTGTGAAAGTGTGTCTCTAGAGAAAAAGAGAAAGTGAGGTGAGTGACAAAAGGAAAAAGTGAGTGGAGTGCATGGTGTGCTAGTGAGAATTGAGTGCACCATAAAAAGAAAGAAATTGAGTGTGTATTTAATTAGAGTATTTTGTAATTGAGAGCTTGTAATTTATCCACTTAGTCAGTATATTCCCAAAATTGTCCAAAGTTAAAATTATCGTGTTCAGCTCTGTCTATTTTTCGACCTTAAATTTTATCTGCGTTATTCTGCTCCAATTACTCTGGTACCTAACAGTTTTAAATTATGCAGAATTACAATATAAAAATTAAATTTAGGAAGAAAAAAGAATGAATACATATTGATATTTTGGAAATAACTTAATTTACTTTTAGTGAAACTATTACAAATTAGTTGAAGAAATTATAATATATATCATGAGTGATGAGTAATGAATTTTCTCATATTTATTTTGATTGATATGAAAAATTTAGACATAATTCTTAATTTATTATTTTTTTATGCATAACGTTATTTTTTATGATTTTACCATGAATATCACCTCTGTTAGATTATAGATGATGAAAAAATATACATAATAAAGGCAAGAATTATAAGGCTGTGAAAAAAAAAATTAACTGTAAGTCTACTTAAATAATATAAGGTCAGTTGATTTTCTAAACGAAAATTTTGAATAATATAAAATTTTCTCTGTAGATATTAATAATTTATATTTATTCATCAATGTGATGAAATCCATTGTTTAATCAATAATTAGTTGACAAAACGAAATAATGAAGATAACCACTAATTTGTAGCAGTGATCAAAGAATCAAAAGTGACTATTTTTATTAAGAATTAGGTTGCTTTGATAAAAAAATATCAATTGACTAATATATTTTTAAAATATTGTCAATTGAATAATTAGTTATGGAAATATAGAGGCAATGAGAGAAAAACGGTAAAGCAATGTTGCTTTTATAAAAAAAAATGTTTTATTAAATTTTATTAAATATATAGATAATTAAGTAATTGTAAAAAATAACTTCTTTTTTTTCTTTTTAATTTTTCATCTTTTATCCCTTTTCAATTTGACAGTAGGAGTTATAATAAATATACATTTTTATGAAAGTTGTAGAATTGTTTATATTTTGTTCATTATGATAGTAAAAGTTTCCTTATAATAATTATACACATCAATTTTATTATTGATAAAATGTGTCATTCATTATTTTAAGATAGCATTAATTAAAACTTTGTTATTGTAATTTCCACAATTAAAGCATCAATTACTAGAACATTATTTTTTAAATTTTGATAATGTATATTCAAAAGAAAGTATAAATATTTATTCTACTAATTATTGTCTAGGAAATTAATATTTAGCATGTTAGTATTTATTGTATGTTGTGAAAATTATTTATTCACCATTAGTAAGGTATTGCCACGTGGCCAAGAGATGGGGAGCAATAACAGTCTTTTTGCAGACCCGTCCCAAAATTCAATATTTGCTCACAACAAGAATAATTGTGAACCAGCCCCTGGTTTTTCATTAACTTCTTTCACAGCCTGGTCTTTGGTGATCCAATTTATACTTTTACCATCATAGAAAGCTCCAACAAACAAAACCCTTAATATAAAAGGAATA
This sequence comes from Stylosanthes scabra, assembly GCA_036250425.1. Lineage (NCBI taxonomy): Eukaryota > Viridiplantae > Streptophyta > Magnoliopsida > Fabales > Fabaceae > Stylosanthes > Stylosanthes scabra. The sequence goes on from JASCZI010272001.1 coordinate 81,326, forward strand.
TTCAGCTAATTGGGCACTTAATCGAGTAATCAACATCAAATACTTTATTTATTCTGAGTTGTCTCTTGGTTAATTGAATTTGGTCAACTAACTTAACCCCAAAACATACATGTGGTTTAGTTTACCATCTCATTAATAGCAACCTTTGAAAACCGAATTGGTCATTTTGAGTTTAAAATTTTATAGTTCAATTGAGATTTAATTACAATTAAATAAAATAATATATTTTTAAAAATTATTATTGTTAAAATATCAGACCAATGACTAAATAACCATTTTTTTATTTATTGATTTTTCAATTATTTGATCGGTTTGTTGGCTAATAATTATCTATCTTAATCTTACCGATCTGATAACTCAAAACCATACTTACCGGAGATCAGAATGAAAATGTATACAATTTATTATAATTTATGATTTTGTCTTCCAATCAATATATCTACATAAAAACCCTATACCCGTTTTGTCACGGGTATTCATGCGCATATATGAACATAATTGACATTTTTATTTTTAATTAAGTGTATTTTAACAAAATAAAACACTTGGCGTGTTGGTATCAGTTACCGGTAGCTTTAGACCGAGTTAATTAAGATAATAAATCATTACAGCAAATAAAAAATAATAAGATATCTTTCACATTTTGTATGGTCAGCAATAATTGGTAATTCAAGTACGTTCTGTTTCTTTCATCTTATACGATTATTGTTTTTAGAGTATCTATTGTCGTTGTAATGATTAATTTCTTTTTAGTAAATAATTTATTTGAAAATAGGTGTGCGATGATAAATATTTTTAATGTCCAAAACAATTTGTCTTTTGAAATCTCTTCATTAAGAAATCAGGTGATATATGAAAACAAATAAAAGGTTTTTTTTTTTTTTTTAGTTTAATTTTGATGCACGGTGTAAAGAGTTTTACACAGTTATCCAATCAGATTCATGTATTTATATGATTTTAGAAGTAATGAATTTGAAAATTAATTGCTTTTGATGATGTGATAATACCTAATTGAATGCATGTGTAAAATTCTTTTACACTGACGGTGTATAGAAATTAAATTCTTTTTTTTTTATCAAAGAAAGTAATCTTTAAATAAAAATGCTGTCTACATATAAAAAAATAAGGAATAATGCTACGAAACCCATGTTAGGAAATTATTAAGGAGTCAACAATTAAGTTATCATTTAAAATTTATGTGATTTATCTCATATATCCAATATTAAATTATCATTCAAAATTTATATAAATTATCATCCATAATTGACCATAATATATTGATTTCGTAGTTTTTTCAAAAATTAAATATATTTTGTACTCAATTCTAGTTAGTCAAATAATTATAACTTAGTTATCGATTTAAAAAAGTCTAGATATTTTGAAACTTATCTTATGTATATAATAAATTAATAGTAAATGATAAATTGTTAAATAAAATTTTAATGCACATCAAATATATGATTAGTCGATTTATTTTTAATATATTTTTTTATTTTAATATGGATCGTATACTAATAATTGATTTCTAATAGGTAGCATGATTAATCTTTAGAATAGTGGTTCAATTAGTAGTGAAGGAAATAAAAAGTTGAGATGAAGTTGAAATAAATTAGTGGTTAAAAAAATGATAGAAAAATAGAGAATGATATGGAGGTTGAGGTAGTGGCGCCGCAATTCAAGACGGCAACGTGCCCACACACATCTTCTGATATTCATACTTGATGTTGCTTCAATCTTACGCCGTGAACCCCGCTAACACTCTAACCCAATACCCTAACCATGGTTAAACATCTGATCATCATTATTGAGTTGACCCCACCACTTCCTCAGCTGAGACCGTGAGAGTGAGTGAACCCTATTCAATTTTCATTCAAACCCATAGCCATAGCTCGCCCACAGCTCTGTCTATCTATCCGCCACGTGTCCCAAACAATTCCAGCCACTTTCCATTGCCTCCAAACCATTCCGGTAACAGTCACTTTCCCATCTTACACTCTTATGTAACTATCACGTCATCATCTCGCAATACATACTGAATCGCCAATTCAATGGTTGAGTTATTAGTTAAACAACTAGATTTATTATAATTATATAATTAATTTCATATGAAAACCTTCGTTTAAGTTTTAAGTATGCTTCAGTTGTACCGTTGGTATATTGTGAACTGTGTGGGTTATTTGCAAGTAATTCACGCAATTTGCGTAGAATAGGTCAAATTTTAATTTTAATCAATCTAAATTTAAATTTGATGTAGGTCTTAAATCGAGTAAATTGGCGGTCTGATTCAATTACCATAATATGGCATCAACCTCCGTCATGCTACTCATTCATGCCTTCCTCCACATCTCATCTTCACACATATACAATACTCTTTCTCTGCATGCTTAATTAATGATAAGTAGTGCCAATTAATTATTGTTAACTAAAATAACATTAAAAAGAGAAGCATGTATTTGTACAATAGAAATGTTATAATACTATAGAAAATTATCCGGTATGCTAAAAAAACTGAGGCATACCGTATCCCACCGCTTTTTAAACGTTAATCTTGATTGATTTTAATTATAAAATAAATATATAATTAAGATCAACGGCTAAAAAGCAATGAAATACGGTATGTCTCACTTTTTGAGGTATTTGAGGAATACTGGATAATCTTCCAATACTATATATACGAGAATATTCTCTTTAATTTTACAGTAAGATATGATATTCCTCTTCAATATTTTGGGTGAGTTTCAAATACGTCTCTAATTTTAAAATTTTTTTTTTGTGTTCCTAACATTTTGAAATCATATCAATCTTATTTTACTATGAAATAATGCTAAAAATTATTAATGAAAGCATGTATATAGATATTATCTCATAGCATCAAAATATTATAAATGACAAATTTATTTTATTCTTGTGTATTATTATTTCTCTCACTTTACGAACATAACAAAAGACTAAAAAAGATAAACATATAACGTTTCTTTTTTCTTATCCAAATATTATCATTTTTGAGTTGTTCGAGTGTGATTTGGATAAAAATTACATAAACAGTTCTAATAATTTTATTTACATATTAAAATTAGTCACTAAAATTAATCACCATATATTTATAAATGAATATATGTGTAGTTTTATTATTTTTAATGTATATTTTGTATTTTAATATATATTATACATTAGTAGCTGATTTTAATGACTAATCTTTACGTGTAAATAATATAACCCAAAAAATTATTGGTTAATCAGTTTCGTATTTGAAAGAGAAAATTATTGGAATTTATTATAATGATGTTGATAATGCAAAAAATAATATTATTTTAAAATATTAGGAACACAAATAAAATATTTTAATAAATTTATTAGAACTTATTCAAAAGTTAAGGATCAAAATAATAGTTATTTTTTGAATAAATAGATAAAAATGTATAAATTTTTTTTTTATGACAAACAAAAATACACATAAAAAATAGAAAGAACAAAAATATACATAAAAGATGGTTGAATCTTTCATATGAATTTTTATTTACAATAAAATATTTCATGTGCTTTTTCCATTTACTCGTTATTTTTCCAACTTTATTGATAGTGTGGTATTTATCTTCACATACAATGTATCATTTATGACCCCAGCGGTATGAGTGTGGTACTAACTAGTAACTACTAATGCTTTGAATAGGGGGTGGCGGGTGAGAAACAAATTGTCAGAGTGGAAAATGTATTGAATGCTTATGGGGTGGCCCCTATCATTTAATTTTTCTCTATATCCATTCTAGACCCTTCTTAATTAATCGTTGCTGTATTCCTATTTGAATTTGATTTGTGACTCGACCTAATTTCTTAGTTACAACTACTGCTGCTACAAGCCTTTCTATTGTATAACTAGTAACTATTAATATCCTAACCTACTAATACTACAATCCTACATATACTAATACTAGTATAATAATTAAAAGTCGAATTGAATTGGTTCAACTGTTAATTAAATAACGCTAATAATGAAAGTAAGATTAAAGTATTAAATTAATCTGGACGTCCACTATCTCCACCAAAAACAAAGGCAAAAACGGACGCCCTCCGCATAAGATTATATTATCTTCTTAATTATTTTTAATTACTTACTAGATTATTCTAAACTTTATCCCTTGGACTTATATAATATATATTTTAATAATAATACGCCGAAATTGAAACTTTGAAGCTAACTAATTTAATCAAATTGAAGAGAATGGAAGCGTACAATGGAGGTAAATAGAAGAATGGCAAAGAGGAATTAAAAAAAAATGGTAAGGAGATGAGGTGCGCTAAGTATTTTTGTTAGAAAAATAGGAATAAAATGTTTTTTTAAGATGTGTCGTATTCTAAAAATATATTTTAAAAGTATTTAACTAAATTTTTTTAAAATAATTTCATTGTATTGTTAATATATATTAAATACATAAAAAAAAATTATTGTTATGTTTTTAACATCTGTCTTTGTATACATACACTTTAGCTAAATCATAAAAAATTAAAGAATAAGTAGTTGGTGTAAACGCGCATTAATATGGTCAACATGCTTAAAGACAAAAATAAGCATTAGAAAATGACAACGTTAAAGACACCGACACCTGCCCGTTCGTAACGGACACGTGTCCTGCGCCCTTCATCACGTGGGGCACGTGGCTATATGTAATTGGGTGGCACCTTAATCAGTTGGAGCATCTCTGACGTCATGGGGAACAATGTTGCCGAATATAACCTATGGTAAATGAGCGATAATTAAGGGAATAATCATATAATTATGTAGTAAATTATATGGTAATTAAGAATTTAACAGTGGTATTGGAGGTTGCAGCGTTGCTATATAACGGAGGGAGAGCCTGAGAGACAAAACCAAGAGCGTTGAGAGATACACACACTCACTTAAAATATTTTTTTCTTTTCTAGCTTTTGAGAGATTTTCTGTGTGGTTCTGTTCTTATTCGTCTTCTTCATCTTCTTCCCCCCTCTGTTACACCCCGCTTCTCTGAATCCCTTTCTGTTAATCATCTGTCTTTCAAGTTAATGATTTTTGGGTTTGTCTTTTAACTGAAACCAAGAAGCAAACTTAGAAAGGATTTAATTTCTCGAAAGCCAGGTGTTTTCAGAATCGAGATCCAGGCTTTAGTTACTTTTTTCTTATTTTTTGTTTCTCTGAAAATCAGCCGAAGAGGGTTGTTTTTGATTCCTCAAAGCTAATTTTATTTTTAATTTTCTGGATTTGAAGAGGTTGTCTATTTAAAATCTCTTCCATCCTTTTCTTTTGTTCATCTTTGTAGAAAGAATTTCTTTCTTATTTTTCTGTTATTATCATCATCACCTGTTGTTCAGTTTTTATACAGAGACGCAGGTTTAAGTAAAAGAAAAAAACAAAATTATGGCAGCTATGATGGATTTCTACAACAGCACACAGCTTCAGTACTCAGATCCCTTTAGGGGTAGTGAGTTAATGGAAGTTCTTGAACCTTTTATTAAGAGTTCTTCCACAACAAATTCACCTTCACCTTCT